>OVAN01003534.1:0-28726 GCA_900406275.1 Anastatica hierochuntica
TCCAAGACTTGGGCTCACAACTATCCAGGAATGATCATCCTCTTAACCATGAAGACTTGTACTTTTTTTCCTAAGTGTGGTTTTGTCCCAAAGGGTTTTCCCACTTAGGTTTTAACGAGGCAACAATTCATGGTTCCAACCTTAACTATAGTAAGCACCTATAGTTAAGTTTGAGGGGGAGTATTGAGAAAATTTGAATTTGAATTTTAGATCTAACATTGGGAAGGAAGCTAGTCTCTCTCTCTTATTCATTGGTTGTACTTTAGTGGTTCCTCTACAAATAGAACCACTAATAGAAACAAAAGAATTAATTAAGATAATACATTTCTCTCTCTATTTCCAAATTCTCTCTCTTTCTTCAACAATGTTCTTCATGTTCTTCAATCTTCCATACTAAAATTTTCTAAATTCTAACAGAACCAAACATCAACCTTCTTAATTATCGCTTAGGAATGTCTAATTCTATCAGTTGAAGCCATCGCCGTTAGAGACATTTGGTCGAATAAATAATAGTATATTATAAGTCGAATAAATAACTTATCAATCTTACTTTTTCACTACTCTCATAAAGTTGCCTAGATATTCACAGAGTGACCAAAGTTTATTGATTGTATTCTCACTTGGCTGCTTATGGATGAAAATCACACCGAACTATCTTCATGAAATAGCTAATCGGTTAAATTTCACTATTTTAGACAAAATTAGATTATGAGAAGAGTAAATGGGTCAATGATTGCACCACATCTGCTGCCATCTCACAAAACCAGGATTCGAACCATGCATATGCCTCTAGTGAGAGAAACTACTTGACATTACACTAGATGACAAAAAAGACAAGGTTACGTTATAGAACTTGTTATTTATTAGAGAATCTTAATGCTAGGAAAAAATATCAAATTTTATAGCAAAACCTCTAATTAATTATAGGCTTTTTATTTATAGGGAGAACCAAATGTCTCTTTAAAATACATTTCTAAAAAATACACAAATTATAGATGTGATATAAACCAAAATATATTTTTAAAACAAATTACAATAATTTGGTTAGGGAAGAAATGATATATATGTTTTAATAAAAATTCACATCGACGTATACCACATATCGTTCACGGAAAAGATATATAGATTTCAAACGACAAGCTTATAATTTTGTTTTGAATACTTAAAATTTAGTAGAGAAGTGAATTTAATTACTAAAATCTGTAAATATTAAATACAAAATACGCTACATTTTTTTTTTTTTTTTTCCGTCAAAACCCATTATATTAAGCATTTGGAGTAGGACTTCCCGCTAGGGGAAGCCGAAAGAGAACCGAGTTGCTTACATGGGTAAAGGAATACCCCCTAAGCCGCGCCCTCTTTGCGAGAGAATCGGCTTGGGTATTCATATCACGAGGAATATAGGACACACTAAACAAAGGGAAATGAGCTTTTAAAGCTTTAAAATCATCTAATTCCGCCGCGAATGTCGGCCAGTCTGCCGGGTTCGAGATCATCGCTATGAGTTGCATACAATCCGTTGCGAAGGGTATGTCCGTCAGGGATTCCGCTGCTAAGCACTCCATCGCCCATATAAGTGCTCCTAGCTCAGCATGAAGAGGTGAGAGAGTTGCTCGTTCGCATCGACACCCTTCCTGCCGGATGGAGTCCCCCGCATAGATCGCCCATCCATATCCACTAACTGGTGATGGTACACACCAGGATCCATCCACTTTGCATACTAGGTCTAATTGTTGACCACTGACCTGGGTCCTTCTAGGCCCACTTTCCACAGGATCCTCATCTGGTTGATTCGCCTTTATCCAAAGTTCCGCTTCTTGAGTGGCATGTACAATTATATCTTGTGCCGATTCCCGCACATTCTCGAAAACTACTCGGTTTCTGGCCTTCCAAATGAACCATAAGATCCATGGGAAGGGATGCATAGTTTCCTCACTGGCCCCGTCGGTTTTCCCGTCCTTGAAGAGATACTCGAAATTACAGAATAGCGAAGAACTAGGGAAGGTTGAAGGGGCCGAGGGTATTGTGGCGAGAGCCCACGTTTGGCGCGCTGGTGGACATTCGAAAAGGAGATGGTTTATCGTTTCTTCCTCCGCTCCGCACACGGGACACTGTTTTTCTGTGCCAATATGACGGTACGCCAGTCTTTGGCAAGTAGCCAAACATCCACTAATACATTGCCACACAAAGTGTTTCAGCTTTCGTGTGGTTTTAATCTTCCAAGCTTGTGCCTCAAGGGCTGACACCGATGGTCCCTGAATAGGGTGGTCACAAGCAAGGCGAGAGTGTTCTCTCGCGGCCCAGTATCCCGAACGAACAGTATAATTACCAGACGAGGTATGTATCCAACTATACCCGTCTCTCGAGAAGTTTTTTGTAGGACGAATCCCCAGGATGCGGGGAATGTCTTCCTGAGAAAATAGCTCATGGAGTCGGTCTACCTTCCATTGCTTCGTCTCGGGGTCAATTAGAGCATTGACGTAAAGGTGGGGATCTTTGTCCCCCCCAACACCCATCGAGGGGCGAGCTGGCCTATCCGGGATCCAAGGTTCGCTCCATACTCTAGTATCCATCCCTGAGCCTATGGTGCGACGAAGGCCGGATATAAGGAGGGGTCTAGCCGCCATTATACTTCTCCAACCGTAAGAGGGCCGATTGGATTTCTGTACATGCAGTGGGCTACAGTATTTAAAATATCTTCCCCGAAGCACCCTGTTTAGAAGATAGTTGGGGAATCGGATTAGTCTCCATAGCTGCTTAGCGAGCAGAGCCAAGTTGAAATCCCCGAAGGTCCGAAATCCTAATCCTCCCTCTGAGAGTTGTGTGCACACTTTCTCCCATGAAATCCAATGGATACCCCGACTCTCAGCCTTAGAGCTCCACCAGAAATTAGCTATAGCTCCATTCAGTTTCGAGCATATGGCTTTAGGGAGAAGAAAGCATGACATAACATATGTCGGAAGTGCCTGTGCCACAGATTTTATCAAGATTTCTTTTCCCCCTTTGGATAAGAATTTTGCGGACCACCCGTTGATCCTGTTTTGTAGACGATCCCTCACAAAAGCAAACACTTGGGCCTTTGACCCTTGGATTTTCTCTGGAAGACCCAAGTACATGCCCATCCCACCCTCCTGGTGGATTCCCAGAGATGCCCTAATATCACTTCTCAAGTGGGCTGGGATCTCGTTTCCAAACATTTACACAACTATCATTATAAGTCCTATAAATTTATTTGTTATG
The DNA here is from genome assembly GCA_900406275.1 of Anastatica hierochuntica. Taxonomy (NCBI): domain Eukaryota; kingdom Viridiplantae; phylum Streptophyta; class Magnoliopsida; order Brassicales; family Brassicaceae; genus Anastatica; species Anastatica hierochuntica. Next base: position 3,241 of record OVAN01003534.1, read on the forward strand.
CTATATATCACCAACATCAGAAAACAAGCATTCAATAAACGTCTTTGTCTCCTTCGAGATGGCACCATGCATTCTTAGATCACCTTTAACAAGGTCTTTTATTGAGGTTCTTAAGCAAAAAAGTATGTGGGGCCTACTAACGAAAATAAGAAACGTTTCTATTTGTCCCAAATTAAGATACCGTCTCTTCCACAATTCGCGGGCCCCATCACCTGGTCCGCGATTCGTGGTTTTTCTAATTTTTTTTTAAAAATCAAACCTCAAAAAAAAAAATTAAAAAATTCAAAATAAAAAACCCTTATTTGTTAAAGATGCCCTTAACATCCGATTATAGAATCTTCCAAGTTCCAACCACTCTCGAGTCTCTCTTGTGGAAATTTTATTTATATTCTTTTGTTAACATAAATATGATCTTTACTAAGTTATTTCTTATTCTTTTTCTGAGTGAAAAATAATTTTGTATCTTTTTCGATAATTTAAATGTTGAAATTGGGTGCTAAGAAGTAAGAATGGTTTGGTTCTCGACAAGATGTGATAGCCTCTTTGGCTAAAACATATGAATTTAAAATGCACCAATGAAAAAATCCAGAGGAAAAATTCAACAAAGAAAAAGAAAACTGTGAAGATAAAATCAAAAAATAAAAAGAAAGAAGATCCGGTAAGCAATTATGTTTGTGATTTAATATAGACTCTAATTATTTTTTTGACACAGACTCTTATTGTTTGTATGTATGTGTAATCTAGTAAAGTGATCATATATCGATAAGACTGAAAAATATTTGTCTGCAAATTTCACCAAATTAATGAAATACATTTTTATGAAATGGTGCATATATAAAAGTCATTAGGTATTTGTGTTTCTCATAATCCAAATGTGATTTCATCTAGTTAGAATAGTTCTTTTATGATATATAATGAGCGTATAACAACAATGAAGAATCTAGCTGGCCATTCCCATTTGCAACCAAACCATGAAAAAAATATATAAAAGTTTTTCAGTTTTTATAAAAAAAAGTTGATATGTTATATACTTGTACTCAAAGTAAGTGGAACTACCTAACGCTTATTAACTTTTGATATAATGCAAACTTAAGAAAAGTATAATAAACTTTTCATTTTTTTTTCTTCCAACATGCAAAAACGTACTGACTTTTTCTCCTTTGTGCATGTTATTGAACTTTGTAAGTTAGTGGTGGAGTCTCCTTATAAAGACCACTAAGCTATATACAAGAGTAACTAACTAATTGATATAGGTGTTACTTTAAATGTTTAAAAATTAGAAATTGTTTTCCTATATGTAGTGGACTATGCAAAATTTGTTACAAACTAAATGCAAATGTATTTTGCACTTTTCCCTTTTTAAAAATTCTTAATATCTCATATCCATAACCCTAAAAACCAAATTGCGTTACTAATCTTGTTTGGTGCTTTTATTTATAAGAAAAATCCAAACAATCTTGTGGTGAACTTATTAGCTTTAGTTTGAGGTGTAGAGTTTTAGTAAATTTAGGTTAGAGATCAATTCATTCAAAGCATAGAGTTGTTTAATTTTGAGATGCGAAATTTCTATTTTGTTCTAGGTTGATTATCCGTTTTGTTCTCAAACGCAAGGTTATCCAACATGATGCAATGTGTTGAAACTATGTTCTACAAGAATCCAAGCACGAAAATGAAGAAGAAAATGAGAGAAAGTTTGTTATTGATCTACAATATGTTTATTACTTTAGTACATATTCTTTCTTACTCACCAAAATAACCAAACAATATCTTTAACAACCTCGGTTTACTCGCAAACACTTACCCGGATCTATCTCCAATACAACGAGACTAGGGCTGGGCGTCCGGCCGGGTACGTGTTCCTGTTCGGGTCCGGAACTCTAGCCTTACAATACCGTTCGAGTATTTTTAGTTTTTGGTTCAGGTTCAGTTCGGGTAGATGTGGGTTTGGATAATTTCGTGTCTGATATTCGGGTTTGGGTATTTTGGGTTTTTCGGATACTTCGGATATTTTGAATTTTTCTTCTCCGGATTGTTCGGATTTTTATTTCATGTATTTTGCGGATGTTTTGAAGTATTTTTCAGATATTTTAGATATTTTTTGGGTATTTAGATATTTTTGGTATTTTTTCAAGTTTTGAATTCTGGTTCAGGTTCGGTTCTTTGGCTTCTTCGCGTTTTTTGGATTTTCGGGTGCCCGTTCGAATCGGATCCAAAATACTTGAAGTAAAGACTTGTTCAGATATTTTTATGGTTCGAGATCGGATACGATTCGGTTATTTTGGATCGAGTTCGAATTCGGATTTCAAGTAAAATGGCCAGCCCTAAACCGTGACCATGTAAACGTTTTTAATAGCAAAAGAAATCGAATTTTATGGATTGATAATGAGTTTGAAACTTACTTAAAAAGAAATCTTATGAAGAAGCTCCGTTACTACAAAGAAAAGAATATAAAAATAATCGACAGGCTCGGACTTAGTAAACAAACAAAACCTTCATGGATGTAACGTTTGTCTTCTGACTAGAGATGGGCCACTTACTTACTTTGTCCTTTTCGGTCTTTTTCTTTCCCTTTTTCTCAACATTCATCCTTTTGCCCTTATTCTCACTTGATAATTACAGTTCTGCCATTGCCCTTTATGGGGTCCACAGAAATGGCCCTTTTTAACGAGATCAAAGAGAAGAAGAAGAAGGCCCATGATAATTAATTTTGGATAAGTTTCCCAAAACACCCTTTCATCTTTGATCTTGATACAACTCGTTGAACGCGTGATAAACACGGAGATGAGGGCTAATTTTGTCATTTTCAAGGAAAGTAATTATCGTCCCATGAAGATTGAAAAGTCAAGACAGTTAAGTGTTTGATTATATAGATGAATCATGTGACTGAATATATTTTTCGGTTAAGTTCGTTTTTTTTTTTGAGAATAAATAAAATTATAGAACGAGTTCTTTTATGTAATTAAAGTTTTGTAGCATACTCGGTCACGCGTCAAAAACAAAGAAAAAATCATTTGTTTGTGTGCGCGTTAATGATTATAAAATTAAAAGCTTAATTATGGTTTGTCAATGATAAATAAACACAAAGTAACCTAATTTAACGATTTTCGATTTCGCTAAAGTGTATTTCAGTGCGTGTTTTATGGGATTTTAAAAAATATTATACGAAACCTACCATTTTATGCATCCCAGAAATTGAGTCCATCATATATATCTATGTGACTCGTTCATTTCGAACATATTAGGCAAAATATCATCAAATATTAGTTATTTTTGTGAGTTGAAAACAAAAATACTCAATTGAATTTTTTTAAAAATATGATATTATATAATAGTTTTTAAATCAGTAGTAACAACTAGTAAATTATTTATTTTTAAACATACATACATACTTTTCGTTCTAAACATTAGATCCTAATTAATTGTTGACAAAGACCGGATCAAATGGGGTCGGAGAAAAACATGGTTATACATTATAAAAACAAAACTTGGTTATAGAAAAATTTAAAAATAAATCTTCTAACCGAAAAGTTTGTTTAAAAACTTATCTTTTATCTTAAACCCCCTTAAGACGACATAATTTTTTTAAAAAATTGGATATAATTTTTTTAAAAATATATACAAACCACAATTGGATATAAAAAGACGACATTAACTCGATGATCTCTAACTATAAAATTACAACAAATGGGAGCAAATTGATTAAAAATAAAGTTAAGTATAACATTTTAAAGAAAAGTAAAATACAGAGCGAATTTACAGAAAAACCAAAATAAACCACCTTTAAAGAAAAAAACATTTTTTTTTCTCTGTAATAAACGAAAAGAGAGAGAAAGAGAGAAGAAGAAGAAGGTGGCTTTAAAGAGACTCGTGGAGGCTATACTAAAGCGATGCGTGGAACAAAGCTGACACAAAATGGCCACAACAACTTCTTCTTCTTCTTCTTCTTCTTCCTCTTATAACAACGTTACATTCACAATCTAAAAAACCCAAAGCTTTGTTTTCTCCTTCTGCATGTTTTTGAAAATTCGTCGAGTTTCTTAACAAATTTTCAAATCGGAGATTCGATTATGGCGGAGGCTACGAAGGTGATGTACATAGTGGTGATCGACGGCGATGATACGGCGGCGATGGTGGAAGAAGACGGTGCCGGAAATTGGAAAGATTCGTTTCGGTATACGCGTCCGGTTTTGCAGAGTACTCTTCAGCTTATGGGTTGCAAAGCTCGTCACGCCTTCAAGGTGATTGATGATTATGAATCTACGATCGCAAACCCATTTTAGTTTTTTTTTTATAAAAAATTCAACATATCGCTTTCATCTTGATTCTGATTCTTGAAACTTTTTTCTTGTTCTTGTCGTTTAATGGTTTCTTTGAACAGTGATATGTCTGATTCTTAACAAAATAGATTAACCACTTTCTTCCGACATAATCTCTTTTGTCTCTCAGTCTTGTCTTTTCGAATTAGTGAGCAATTAACAATTACTATGATTTTTAATCCAACATATTAAACATTGGAGATGTATCTTTGATCTTTAGAACCAAAGTTTGATGTCATTGATTGTGGTCTAAAACTATTAATGAGCTTGATGGGTATGTTTGATTTTGTTTGAAACAAGATAAAGTTTCAAGATTTATGTTCTTTTGATACTAAAATTGATTAAGCTCTGTGTCGTCCCCGACATAATCTATATGTCTCTAAGTTTTGTCTTTTTGAATTAGTGAGCAATTAATAATAATTATGATTTTTAATCCATATATTAAACATTGGAGATGTATCATATTGATCTTGAGAGCCAAAGTTTGATGTTCATTTGAAATCATTCATGAGCTTGATTGGGTATGTTTGATTTTGTCTGAAACAAGATAAAGTTTCAAGATTTATGTTTGGTTCTGCTTCTAAAGTTCTGTTTTTTTTGGGTTTGTGGACAGATTAGCCGCAGGGTTTTTGAGTTAATAAGAAGCGAAGGATCGTTAATACTTTCTCCATCACATGGGAAAGAATCCGAATTTGCGAAGAAAGGTGATGATGCTTCAGCTTATGCTAATGCAGAGAAGGTTAAAAATGTTAACTTTTCGGCTATAGATGATGTTGGTAAGAGCAAAACTAATCCTTTTGAGATGTACAAAAGGCGCACAACGGTTGTTGTTTTGAGGGAGATATTCGTAAACGTTGTCTGTGACGCTCTAGCTGAATATAAGTATGTTGGTCATGACCAAAGAGCAGACTTGATTCTCGCGTGCAAGTAAAGTTTCTCACCTTTAGGAAACTGTAGTTAGATTTGAATCCTACTGAAATTTTCATTAAAAGATATGTTAACTTGCTCTTAAAAAATCTCTGTTTATGTGTTTAAGTTCATTCTTTCTTGCATTAGATATTTTATATAGTCCATGTTTCCTTAGCGTTAGCGATGCGGTTAATGGCTGTAACTTGATCTGTAAAGCTCATCAATGCGAATACATCATTTCTTAATCGTTATGGTTATTTCCCACAGAATCCGAGAACGGAAAGAGTCTGTGACTGTTCTGCTGTGTGGTACTAGTGGTTGTGGCAAATCAACACTCTCTGCACTTCTTGTAAGCGTTTAGATCATCATAAGATGTGGTTCACTTGCTAGGTACTTTTTGCATTGGCTTTAAGATTTTTAAAAATATATGTAACAGGGAAGTAGGCTGGGGATAACAACGGTGGTCTCAACCGACTCAATTCGTCACATGATGAGGAGCTTCGTTGATGAAAAGCAAGATCCGTTGCTGTGGGCTTCGACTTACCATGCTGGAGAATATCTTGATCCAGTGGCAGTTGCTGAGTCAAAAGCCAAAAGAAGAGCCAAAAAACTGGATGGTTATGCAGAACCAATACTCGAAGACGAAAAAGCGAATGCCTCTAGTACTCAACAGACGGATGTTGGATCGAAATCAACTTCTCCCGTATTGTTAAGCCACAAGCAAATGGCTGTAGAAGGATTTAAGGCTCAAAGTGAAATGGTTATTGAAAATCTCGATAGGCTCATTACTTCATGGGAAGAACGAAAAGAGTCGGTGGTCGTTGAAGGTGTCCATCTAAGCCTTAACTTTGTGGTAAGCTCCAACGCCTTCTTTTTCGGAAGTAAGAAGTTATGATTCCAACATCTTCCTTGCTTGACTGCAGATGGGATTGATGAAAAAGCATCCTTCAATAGTTCCTTTCATGGTCTATATCTCAAACGAGGAGAAACATTTGGAACGGTTTGCGGTTAGAGCTAAGTACATGACCCTTGACCCGGAGAAAAACAAGTACGTAAAGTATATACGTAACATCAGAACAATACAAGATTACCTATGTAAACGAGCTGACAAACATCTCGTTCCCAAGATAAACAATACCAATGTCGACAAGAGTGTTGCTGCGATCCACGCCACGGTGTTTAGTTGCTTACGTAGGCGAGAAGCAGGAGAGCAGCTTTATGATGCTACGACGAATACGGTTTCTGTGATTGACGATGAGTACAGGAACCAATGTACAGCCAATTCATTGAGTTCTAAAGGAATGTTTCAGCTGATCCAGAGAAAAGGTTCTTCTAGGCATCTAATGGCTCTTCTGAATACTGACGGCACTTTCGCAAGAACTTGGCCAGTTAGTAGTAAGGTCGATGAAGGCGAGAAGCCCGTCTTTTGCAACGAGTTATTGGAGGAAAATGGAATGGTTCATCCCATTTATGGATACCTTCAGAAAGCCGAGCCGGTGAATCTTCAGTTTGGTCTGTTTGGGATCAGTGCTTGGCCTAGTGATGGAGCAACTAGTCGTGCCGGAAGTATAGATGACTCTAGAGCTGATGCGGCTGAAACCGGAAGTCGGTATTACTCTTCTTGTTGCAGCTCCCCTAGGATGTCTGAAGGAAACTCTAAAGAGGTACTTCTACTAAAAATCTTTTTTTTTCTCATTTCGATTCGTGTTCGGAAGGTTGTTTAATGATTATGTGTCTTCTATGTTATGTACTTTCAGCTTAAGGAGGAACAATCCGTGCATGGGAGCGATGAAGAAGTCGAGGATGATCCTCCTGAGGCAGATACGGATTTTAGCGATGACGAGAACAAGCGAGACCATGAAGAGGTAAATGCCTTGTTAATGGTCTTTTTTGGAGTTTTGTTTCGATGTCCTAATAAGTTTTACGTGTAAATCGTTACAGGTGGGATCGGTGGATGAGCAATCGACGAAGTCGGATGAAGAGTACGATGATCTTGCGATGGAAGACAAAAGCTATTGGACGGACGAAGAGGAAGAGTCGCGAGATACGGTTGCGGTAATGTCTGAAAACAATCTCAAACTTGCAGCAAAAGACGACAAGTATGTACAAAACTTAGACCTTTTCTTGCGGACAGCCAAGCAGCAGCTTGTCGAGCCGCTTCAGCTTTGCGCAGCGCTGCTCACATGCGAGAACGGGAACACGAGGCTCTGGTCGGGTAAAGAAAAGATGAAGAAACGTTCTTTAAGCATATCGGCCCTCGGGAAATACGGGTCAGGTTTGGGTGATCCGATTCTCTTGGGTGCACCATGATCCTTTTGGTCTTTGCTTGCTAGTAAATTTGTTTTTAGTTTTGGTTTATAGTGTCTTTAGTTCTAAGTTTTGGTTGTGTGTGTGACTTTTGTGTTGTATAGTTTTTATTTAACTTGTCACAAACTTGGGGGTACACTTTTGTTTATGATATAGCCTAAAGGTTCATATTCTGAATGACACAAAAGAAGATCATATTTGGATATGTTGGAATTATTTCAATTTTTAAGTGCATTCTCAAAATTAAATTTCGTAGTTGTTTTGTAATGCAGAGTTGTTTTTTTTTTTGCATCAGGTGTTTTTTCATTGATAATAGATGTCAGATACAGAGTGAAAATACAAAGTCCAAAGTCGACTCAAATACAAATTCCAAAGGCGAAGGCGAAGGCGATAATAGAAGCCAGATACAAAGTTCAAATACAAAGTTTAAAGCCGGTAAAGGCGATAATAGAAGTCAGATACAGAGTTCAAATACAAAGTCCAAAGCTGGCAAAGGCGATAATAGAAGCCAGATACAGAGTTCAAATACAAAGTCCAAAGCCGGCAAAGGCGGATCTCTTTTTCGGAGCCAAAAGCCAGCGAATTCAAACATCATCTACGTAACCCCAGAGCCAAGATATGATAATATAACATCCACGGAAACTACAAGTAAATACAGAACACGGGATTATAATCTAAAGAGTCAAGCTAGAACATTAAGCAAATACTTCTCGATTAAAAGGCAGAACACTTCATGAGTTGAAGGGGAGTAGAGCTAGGTATCGAGCAGTCGATTATTAAGATTGAAAATGATTCATTATATTATTTCCAATGAGCCACGAATCATCCGCTACTCTTTCTAGCTTCAAAAGAAGCCACGAGTATATGCGGAACCATCGATCCGAGAAGATGATGGAGAAACACCTGAAATTGTTCTAAGAGGTGTTGTTTTTTACATGGGCTTATGTTTGGGTTTTACTAACTTTAAAGGCAGAATATTTACTTGTTTTAAAATCTACAAGAGAAATATAGAAGCCCAATACTTTTTTTCTTAGGTCGTCTTTATTCACCTAATCTACAGAAGTGGAATTGTATGTTTCCGACTTATATGATAAGAAGTTTAGTTACATTACGTATGTGTTTCTTTTTGTCCACAAGTTACATTGTATATGTCTATGCCATTAATAAATTTGAACGTAGATGCTAAACTACAGACAAACAATCGAAACCTAAAATACGTATAAATAGGAAGTTTGAGGCTATAGTTTGGTATGCATTGGTTTTTTTTTGGTTAAAAGATTTTCTATTGAAATAGCAAGAACCACGGAACTGTACAAACGATTACAAATGACTAATCGAGAAAACTAGAGGGTCTAAATGACATTAGTTATTGAATTGAGAAGAGTTTAATTCGGTAATTAAACTCTTAACCAAAACCCTACATTTTCTTCTTGCGTTGATCTTTAAAATGTTGAGGGATTGCTTGTCATGTCAACAAAAATTACTTGTGCTTTTACACGTTTGATGCAATCAATTTCTGCTTGTTCTATTCAATTCATAATCTCAAAAATCTAGTGGGATGTGAATATGAAATTCATTTTTGGAAGATGAAAAACATGATAGGTCTTATCGATAAATTTCGTCAGCTTTTATGTTCTAGTAAATAGACTGTAGTCTGTACGTAGTCATATTCATTAATATACGAGTGGGAATAGTTTATCATTTTGTGAACAGATAAAAGCTGATTCTACTTGGAAATTGAATACACCCCAAGCATATATATAGAGAATGTTCATTCGATGACATGTATCATGAAAGATCTTCATCATTGATCCATTTCTTAAACTTTGTATATTAACCTATTCACATTTCTACCACATATAAAGAATTCACATATATATAGTTTTTTTTTGGTTAAGTTTAAATATCATTCAAGAATGAAAAGATGGTTACAAAAAATACTCGACCTTTATATTGGTTGCCTTGCCAAAAAAATATAAAAAACAAGGAAAACAAATTTTAATGACTTGCGATGATCAGATTGAGAGCTTAATACAACCAGTAGGCCATAATGTCTCTAAATCCTTTCCTTTCCCGATGAGCAGAGATGGTGTTCTTGACTTCTATATCGATGTCACGAAAGATATGCGTAGGTGATAAGGCGATATTGTTGTGGAAGACATTGTTTCTCTGCTTCCAAATGTGATAAAGGACAGCTTGGACTACCACCTTCCGTAGAACCGAAGGTGCCAGAGGAGTGCTGAGCCTTGTCCACATGAGGAGGGCCTCCCATGTGTAGATGATGTATGGTTGCAACCTGAGTCTAAGAAACACTTCTTTCCATATTTGAAAACTATAATCACACCTCAAGAACAAGTGGTCTCTTATCTCAGCATATTCAGAGCAAAAGCAGCAAGCATGGTTGATTTGGAGACCCCATGATGAGAGTCTACTTTTTGTTGGGAGTCTATCCAAGTGACAGGTCCACATGTGAAAAGCATTACGCGGGTTTGCTCCCTTAAACCAGATTATGCTAGCCCAATTCTTCGTTGACTCTCTTGGTCTTAGTTGATCCCAAATTAATTGAGAGTTAAAAGCATAATAATTTACTCCCTCCACATGCAGATAATAATTATCCTCATTTGATCCATCAGCAAAGAGATTATAAGTGGCGAGATATACCTGCAAGTCCCTTGCTCTGTTTGAAGGAATTCGTGGAAAGTGCCCTCTATACTCTTCCAGAGCGTCACGAACAATTGCTCTTTGATGAACTCTCAGTTGTGCTGGACCTGCTTCACCCAAGAGCTTAATTAAGGGACCAAACGGAGACCAATTATCATGCCAAAAACTTGCATTTCTTCCATTCCCTATGTTGCATCTTATGAATCTCTCAGCGAGTGGTCGTAGATGAAGTAAGCATTTCCATTGCCAGGAATCTTTTGATTTTCCTTCATTGCCCAGGAGCTTTCAGCTTGAAGGTTGTGGTGATGATGCCAAGCAACCCACAAAGAACCACTCTTAGCGAAGAGAAGCCAGCATAATTTCAGACAAAGCACTTTGTTCCATATTCCAAATCTTCTAAGGCCAAGACCACCTTCTGATTTTGGGAGACAAATAGTGGACCAAGCAACCTTTATCCTTTTCCTTGACAAAATGTCACCAGACCACAGGAAACGAGAACATAAGGATTCAATCTTTGAAATGCAGCCTTTCGGTAGCATGAAGGCTGAAGACCAGAAAACAATGATCCCATGTATAACCGACTTGATAAGTTGCAACCTTCCCGCAAATGAGAGTGTTCTAGCAGACCATGAGTTGAACTTCTCTGTTAACTTGTCCAATAAGGGAGCATATTCCGAGATCTTGAGCTTCCTTGACATCAAAGGAAGACCCAAATAACGAATGGGTAAGGAACCAATGGTGAATCCAAATTCAGAGAGATAATCGTTTTCATTTTGGTCCCCTCCTGCCAGAAATAGCTTGGTCTTTTGCGCATTCATGATCAGTCTGGACCAGCTAGCAAACAATGTCATTGTGTCTGAGATTCCATGGAGAGAGGTTGCCTTACCGTCAAAGAAGACCATGATATCATCTGCGAATAAAAGATGAGAGATTTTAATGCCAGCCGTTCTCGGATGGAAACCTACCAAACCGATCTCATATGGTTTCTGCAGAAGCTTCCCAAACACCTCCATAACTAGAATAAAGAGGTAGGGTGAAAGAGGGTCACCCTGCCTCAACCCTCTTTTGCTATTGAAGAAGCCACTCTGCTGGCCGTTTACTACAATGTAGAAGCTGGTTGTAGAGATACATAGATTTATCCAGTTTATAAACTTGTCAGGCAGTTCCAAAACTTTAAGAATTCCCAACACAAAGTCCCAACGTATTGTGTCGAAAGCTTTTCGTAAGTCAACATTTAATATTGCTCGTGATTCTATATTCTTCCAATTGTAGTCGTGGATGATCTCAGTAGCAAGAAGTACGTTTTCTGCCAACAATCTTCCCGAGAAGAAAGCTGATTGTTCACGTGAGATGACTTTGGGAAGAATAGCTTTTAGCCTGTCTGCCAACAGTTTTGAAATTACTTTATAGGTGGTGTTCAAGCAGGAAATAGGCTTGAAGTCATTTGTAGAGGATGCATTCTGTATCTTGGGAATGAGAACCAAATTGGTAGCATTCCATTGTTTTAAGAGGTTCCTCGATGCAAAGAATTCCATGATAGTCGCTGATACTTCAGGTCCAACGATACCCCAAGTTCCCGTGAAGAACTCTGCAGAAAAGCCATCCGGACCGCAAGTTTTATTCTGAGGCAATGAAAAAAAAAAGCTGCTTTGATGTCCTCAGTTGAGAAGCTAGCAACCATACTCTCCTTTTGAGGCTCGGAACATCTAAAAGACAACAAAGAGCGTATGTCTCTTAGGTCAAACTGTGAACTTTCATGTTCTTCTCCAATTAGATTTTGAAAATACTTGATGCACAGATTCTGAATTCCAGCTTGAGTATCAAATTTGTTCCTCTCTGAGTCAAGAAGAAAGTGAATTTTGTTGATTGCTTGTCTCGCTGCAGTCATTCTGTGAAAAAACCTTGTGTTTCTATCACCCTCTTTGAGCCAATTTACTCGTGAAAAAACATATATATAGTTGCATGCTTTCTAAATTCTTTTTTTAAAGAATGTTTTATTCTACATTCTTATTTTCTATTTTAATGTCAAGGTAGACTAAAATTCAAATCAAAAGTCGTGTAATGTTTTTTTGAAAGTTCTTTACCAACTTAATGAAATAGGTTTTAGCGGAAAAAAATTTGTTTAATGCTCTATATTTATCAAGTCAAAGAAGCCGTCTGGTTTATGAGGAAGATTCAACCAAACCGACAATTGGGTTAAGTCTCCATTTGGGATTTAATGTTTATTATGTTGGTTTTGAATTTTGTTTGCAAGGGAGACGAAAGTTCTTTCGTCCTTATCATCATTCACTTCCACTCATTGCAAAAGAAAGTTTGTAAAGTAGTGTAAAGAAAGAAATCAAATCGATAGAAACTTCGCACAAAGAACCAAAAAGTAAAGAAAATTAAAAATCATTGACTCCTAGAAAAGGCTAATTAAATGTCTTTCTCTTTTTCTTTCTTTAATTTTTGATTTATCATTATTTTCACGTCATTGTTGTTGCTTTCATGATCATCTCCTTGCGCAAGAAGTTGTTGTTGTGAATAGAGCCAATTTGTATGCGTACAAAACCACATGTTTTCTTACCACCTTGTTTTACTATTGAAGTTTAAAAAAATTCTTATTTTATATAACATATAAAAGAACAACAATAATACGGTCTAGAGCCATATAGAATAGGGTTAGGACTATCACTCGGGTTATCTGATACGGCTTTGGTCTAGAGCCAACAATAATACGGTCTTATACGGTATTAGGGATAGGTGTCCCACATCGGAAGTTGGAAGGGATCATAACTAATATATAAGTGATATGGGCCTCTCCACTCATTGCCAATTAACTTTGAGTTGGAAGTCCATGTAACTTAACATGGTATCAGAACCACACATCAGAAGTTGGAAGGGATACTTAGCAGTATATAAGGGACATGGGCCAATCCACTTATCGTCAATTGGTTTTAAGTTGGAAACCCATGTAACTTAACATGGTATCAGAGCCCAGATCCACACAATCCAACCCGATCCAATCGATTTGACCCAGAGTTGGTCCATCGATCCATACCCAAACATAACGAGATCTCTGGCCAAGAGAGCCATCATCTCGAGGGGGTGTATTAGGGATAAGTGTCCCACATCGGAAGTTGGAAGGGATCCTAACTAATATATAAGTGATATGGACCTCTCCACTCATTGCCAATTGGCTTTGAGTTGGAAGCCCATGTAACTTAACATACGGCTTTGGCCACTCTTGCCCGTTAAAAGGTAGAAATGGCTTGGTCCCTTCTGTTCTGGTTTTCACAGACCGGGCCTTCTTTCTAGTTGGGTTTGGTAAGCTTTTACGGCTTATGGGTTTGTTTGGGCACTTTATTCCTCCGTTTTATAGTTGGTTTCTCTAGTTGTGTCTGATTCGAACTATGTTTTGGCAAAAGATGTATATGTTTCGTTCTTCTCCGCATTTTAATATAGAAAGCCTTTTATAAAAAAGAAAGGCAACAATAATCTATAAGATCGATGTATATGGACAGATTTATGATTGCATTATAATTTAACAGCTTTCATGATCACCTCCTTGCGCAAGAAGTTTTTGTTGTGAATAGAGCCAATTTGTATGCCCACAAGACCACATGTTTTCTTACCATTTGGTTTTTACTATTGAAGTTTAAAATAGCTCTTACATTGTTTATAACATATTAAAGGACAATAATAATCAACAAGATCGATGTTCATTTTCAAAATATTGCATTTGGTCCATAATTGGTGGACTTAATCAGCCACCATCTTCAAAATGTATATGAAGAGATTTATGGTTTGCATTATAATTTTGTAACAGCTTTCTCAATGTATTTTTCTCTCTTTATTGACCTTTTTCTTTACTATCTTTTTCTCTTTTATGGTCTTTTGGTCCACTTTTCGTGGCTTGCTCACGTGGTGAGAACCAAACAAGTCTATTAAAAGAAAAATTATCACAGAGATTAAAAAGAAAGCTAAATCATTTTGATCCCTTATTTGGTTTAAATATTAATATCTTCTCTAAATAATTTGAGAATGTTTTAGCATTTTAGTCATTTTCATTTTACCAATGAATTATAGACAACCTCTTCTCTTGCAACCAACTTTAATTGGTCGACCAAACCCTTCTTATGTCAAGAAACAATATTAGAACACCAATGCTTCTTGTTTTTCTCCCTTTAAGTTAATTTCAGAATATAATTAAAAAAATATTCACTTTGGAGTACAATCAAAGCTTCTCATCAGAATTCTATTTTCCTTAAATATATATAGTTACCTTTTATAAAGAAAAAATGTAGCTAATTTTAACAGAATATGATTAACTTTTTATTTTTGTAAAGTTAAAAGGTTTCTTACAAAGTATATACCAATGTGTGCTTTTTATAAGAAAAAAGGATAAAGAGAATGAAATTTATAAGCGTGTTGAAAGCTTTATTACTTTTCTTTAACAAAAAAAAGCTTTATTACTTTGACGTGATTTTAAGATCCTTTAGTTTCCTCGAACTCGAATGGAACTATCTTAGAATAGAATAGTGGAAACTAACATGTATGATGATGATGATCAGCATGATGATGCATGAAGCACCTCGCATCATGATCCCCACGTTCATAACACATGTTCATGCATGTATTATTAAATTGATTAGTTAATACTATAAAATGATATGTCGCATCACACGCACATGCACAATAAAACATGAATACGACGACTTAGTGTAAATTTAAACTTCTTATTAGTGACTATTGTTCTAAATAAGTAATATTAGCAAATAAATTTTGGCTTTACGTTACCATAAAAGAGTAAAAGGAAATAAATAGTGATGAGCATTGATGCCATGGGTTGGCATTCACCATATGTTGACTTGCTACTATATTCGGTAACATAAACTATACGGAGTAGTTTTTTTTTTTTTTTGACAAGGAGATTCAGAATCCGTAAATTCTAATTCTTCCAAAATGGAGTCATACCGGCTAAGATACTCGCTTTTGATAGTAATTCGAACCCTTAATCCCCTCTTCAAATCGAGATGCTTTTACCATTAGGTCAACACTTTGTTGGTAATAAAATTTACTTTTTATCACTAACTTATTTTGATTTTCACTTGTAATTGTAAGTTGTAATTTATTCTACCAATTAAACTCGATCAATTATTGGTAAATTTATAAAGCAAGAATATATAGTTTGTAAACTAAAAACTAACAACCCTTGTTTCAAGGCATATATACATGTACATACTTAAGTACTAGATGACTTCCCACACTTTGTGCGGGAAAAAATTATAAAATATATTTATAAAATGTAAATTATGTTACGTGATTTTTAATAATAAAACATATTTTTACTTACTAATAATAAAATTTAAATATTTTGATATTTTGTTTAGATGATATAAATTATTTATTATGATATTATCAAATTGATGAGTATAAAAAATGACTTAAATATGATAATAGTTTTTGTCACTAATTTATTTTTTTTCATTTTTTATTTTAGGTGATAGATCATTTGAGTATTTTGTTTTTAGGTTTCGATAAGAAAAATATATTAGTCTATCATTGTGGTTGAGTTAATAAATTTTCTTTTTAAAAATACATAGAGATTACTCACTTTTGTGAATAATCTAGAGTTTTTCGTTTTGATGACATTTGTTAATGCATATTTTTGAAATGAGAGAAAACATAATTGTATTTTGATGGTTAATTCAATAATTTAGAACTTTAAAAGATGAAACATTATGGTTGTTGGAATATTTTACAAGATTTTCTTTTTGATGAGAGTTTTTTGGTTAAAAAATATTAGAAAATTATAACCAATGAAATTATAACAATTTAATGTTGAAGTTCTAAGAAGTTGACACATAAACATAATCCACTTAAATTACTTTTCAATTAATATATAGGAGATGTGTTGAAAATTATGAAAATATAAAAGTACATGTGCTAGTTTACATATATGGACTTGACCTCAAATGTGTCCAAAAACTAAGGAATAATATATGCCAACAGTGACTTAATTATAAAATGGCAAAGAGCAGGACAAAGGAGGACTCCCATCCAACTGGCTCAATAGTTTTGTGGAGACACCTAATACAGACACTCTTTTTTATCCCCAACTTCAAGTTATGTATATATCAAAATAATTGTAATTTAACACTTCCTCCCCAACTTCAAGTTATATATGTATATATGAAAATAATTATAATTTAACACTTCCTCCCCAATTTCAAGTTATGTATATATGAAAATAATTATAATTTACCAAAGAAATGTTAGTCTGATGGCAAATCTCCTCGAATCAAAAAGGATGTTTTGGATTCCAGCTGTATTAGGAGTGGTTGGTTTGCCAAATGTGAATATTTTATCCGGTCTGAACTCATCCAGAAAGGATTAGGATCATACGGGATCTAAATCTCCTCGTCATCAAAAATTAAAATAAAATAATAATAATAAGAAGAATTTAATGAAAATACCACAAATACATTATATAGATTTTAGGGTGGTTCAAAAAATTAATATTATAATGGGAGAATTTTACAAAAATGCATTCATTTTGTAAACAAATAAAAAAGTTTATCGGTAATAAGTGTAATTTTGTTTTTTGAGAAATTAAAACTAAATATTGGTTTTTTTGTTGGTTAATGAGTATAATTATCCTAATTATAATTTGACTGATAAGTTTATATGTAATCAAGAAAAGGAAATTAGGGTGCATATGCTACTTAAGGTTTACAGAATGTGGTAAAATTAAATATACATATTAGATTCACAAGAAATATTTAGAGGAGGGGTTAGAAAATATTTCTTTTGAATGACAATCAATCAAATAACCCAAAATATAAGGAATAAGTAAAACAATTTAACAAAAGCAATATTGGCATACTTTTTTACGGCTAATTTTTGTGGAAATGTTATTAACACATATATTATATATGTTTGTATATCTTACCAAAATTAACTTTGTCTTATTTTTATACTGTTAAAAAGAAATGTAAATTTCAAAAATAAATATATACATTACATGAATGTAAATGTTAACCAGTTCTTATCAATTTTATAGTTTATTCAACCATATATTCGTGCTTAGAAAGTCTTAGTATTTTAGATCACCAATCATATCATGATTAATAGAGACTTATGAATATGCTTAAGCTAAAAAGAAAAATAAGAAAATTATGTGTAATTGACTGAGATTTCCAATCAAATGAATGGTGGGAAACAAGAAACTACGTAATATGAAATATGCATTTATTATTGTACTTTTGACTCAATATTTATGGACATTCACCACTATGCTTTTAATATTTAACATTTATTTGTCATTTATGTTTTTTTTTTGGTAAACAAAATAAAGATTTGAATCATCTATCTACCTTTAGTTCTCATTTGTAATTATGTTTCTTTTGGTGAAGTCCAAACTCAGTAACTCTTGTATTCCTTTGGGTTCACGAAAATTTGTTATTTTGAAATTATTTTTTGTTATTTTTCAAAACGTCGTTTTAGATTTTTAATATAGTTCTTAATGTATTAAACACAATATTTAAAATTGGTTTATCAAAAGAAAATTAACACACAACCGTTGGTAGAGCTTAGTTTGGTGAGTTAGCCGAATTTGTTGAGATTTCCCGAATGTCTAATTTCATTTGGAAAGGACGTAGAGTTCTAAATTTAAAGTTTTACAAAATTAAAAGAAATGTATAACAACAAAACATAGATTTTAGTAGGGATATGTTAACTTAATACTTTGATGCTTGATGTTAATTTACATATATTAAGAAACTAATTTTTTATATATAATTTGTCTCGTTTTACATAAGCATATTATTAAATAAAATTAATCTAACAAGTAAAAAATATTTATTAGTGTTTAAAATGTCAAATAACGTCATACTCCATCCGTTTTTCAAAAAGTGTCGTTTTGAGATTTTAATTTTGTTTTACAAAGAGTGTCCCTTTACATTTTCGATGCAAAGCGAAGTTCTGGTTTTAACCTCGCTGTTTTAATGTATTAATTAGAGGGAGAATTATTTTTAAAGTATTAATGAAAGACATGTAAGAATTTTTTAAAAGTTTTCTTAATATGTGTGAAAAATGTCAGAATGACACTTTTTGCGAAACAGAGGAGTAGTTTAAAATGAAATTAAGAGAGTAGTTTTTTATTAGTGTTTATCCACATGTCACTATTTGATTAGCACCATTTTATTGTGTGAATGTTACAATACAAAGTCACCCATAAAATGGAAGTATTTTTTAAGTACATTGATATCAGCCATAGGAGAGAAATCTTCTTATGGATGGAGAAGTATCCTACATAGAAGATGCCTTTTGCAACAAGGTCTCAGAGTACAAGTTGGAAATGGACAATCCTTAAAGGTTTGGATGGATGAATGGTTATATGAAAGAAGAAGAAGGAGACCTTTGATTAAGAATCCCATAATAAACATTGATCAAAAGGTATGTGAGTTAATAGATCGTACAACCAGAAGGTGGGATAATAATATGCTGGAAGAATTGTTCTACCTTGAAGATAGAGCTATCATTCAAAGGAATCAACCATGTATCTCGAAACAGGATAGTATGGTTTGGATTCATAATAAATCAGGGGATTACTCTGTTAGATCCGGATATTGGTTAGCTCACAAGTTGAAGTTCACTGATTTATTACTGGAAGCCACAACTCAACCATCCTTGAATAGCATTAAAGATCAAGTGTGGTTTGTTCAAACATCTCCAAAGATTAAACATTCATGTGGAAGGCTTTGTGTCTGCATTACCAGTTCTGGACAATCTGAAATCAAGAGGCTATCAAAAAAGTGCAACATGTGATGCTTGTGGTTTAGATGGTGAAGATGCAAATCATGTTCTTTTCCATTGCTCAAAAGCTAGACTAATATGGGCTGAATCAAACTACCCTCATCCGGAACAGGGATTCCATGAAAATTCCTTGTATGTCAATTTTAATTATCTTCTAAAGGTGTCCAGAGATGTGCAGGTACCAGAGGAATTGAGATCATTGTTTCCCTAGATTCTCTGGTACTTATGGAAGAACAGAAATGCTTTATTCATTGAGGGGAAGAGTTTTGAAGTTCAAGAAATTATTTCAAAGATAAGAGAGGAAGCAGATATGTGGTTCAAAACTCAAGAAGTTGATCAGGAAGAGAATGAACAGATGAAGCAGCAGGAGGACAGAAGATGGAGACCACCTCAGAATCCATGGATCATGTGCAACATAGGAACTTCATGGTCTAAACGTAAACATATTCTGGGAGCATCATGGGTGTTGAGGAACTACAAAGGGGACATTATGCTACATTCAAGAAGGTCCTTCTCAAATGTTTCATCTGTTTTTGAAGCTCATTTATGCAGTGTGAAGTGGACCATATGCAGCCTAAGAGATCACAATCTAAGCAAAGTCATTATAGCTTTGGAAGAAGGCTCTTTATGCAAAGCCTTAAATGAACCGGAGGTTTGGCCAGCTTACTCCTTTCATATCCAAGAACTGCATTTTTATCTTGATCAAATTCAGGAATGGAAGATGATATTCTCCCCCAAGACACAAGAACAAATGAGCATTTCACATTGCTCAAAGTGCCACAAAGAAGGTTTTCTATGCGTCTTATGTCTCAAGAGGAGCACCAATGTGGCTAAAACATTTGTTTGAGCAAAAAAAAAACGTTTCCCGGCTGTTGGAATAGGTTAATCATCATTGATTAATTTTGTTTTTTGGCT
This sequence comes from Anastatica hierochuntica, assembly GCA_900406275.1. Lineage (NCBI taxonomy): Eukaryota > Viridiplantae > Streptophyta > Magnoliopsida > Brassicales > Brassicaceae > Anastatica > Anastatica hierochuntica. Next base: position 23,148 of record OVAN01003534.1, read on the forward strand.
AAGGTAAACTATAATGTTTGTAATATTCTAAACTCGGTTATGTATGTTTTATTCAATATATAGTCAGAAGGAAAAAGAAAAGTACATTGATATCAACCATTAAAATTATTTATCTTGAACATAGTTTTTATCTCATCTTTGGCATTTTCAAGAATTTGTAGCTGTCATTTTTAGTTTTATCTTAAATGACAACAATTCTTATTTTTTAAATCAAATCCAAGTACAATCATCTCAACTTTATTTATATATTATATACTATTTCCAATTGAGCATCTCTAATGGTTGGCTTTAAATTTTTCTTCAAAAGTGAACTTTCTTCAAAATGAAAAAGAAAATGAAGCAACTTCTTCTCCAATGATTTGTTTTATTTTTTCAATTTAGAAAGAATATTCCAAATATATTCCATCTCCATTTTATCACTAATTGCTAATAGCACCTTTTACTTTTTCAAGTTTACCAATTTTGCCCAAATATTTTTTTATCAATACTTCAACACAATTAATATTTTATATAAATTAAACATTATCATATAACAAACTATTACGCATAACAATATACATAGAACATTATATTTTACGAAGAAACACTAGAAATATATTTCTTTCACAAATGTTATATTAAGTAATTTTAATTTGATGTTACTCATGTACTTCGATTTTTATATTAATGATGTCATTGTGTTTTTGTATGTTTTAGTATATTTAACATTATAAAATAATTACATAAAATTAATAATAAAAACTTTAAAATTATTTGGATCATAATAACGCATATAATTTGTTTAAGCAAAAAATATGAAAAAGTTAAAGCTAAATGACCAATTTACAATTTAAAAAGTTCATCTTCAAAAAATGAAGATGTGAATAGTGTTTCTTCAAATTTGAAGCAAAAAAATGAAGTTCTATTTGAGTAAATTTTTCTTCAAAATGAAGCAAAAAATGGAAAATGAAATTCGGTTGGAGATGGTCTAAGAGAGACAAAATAAAACTCCATATGAAAAAAATATGCATGTTTAACATAATGATAAATTGAAACTCATAGTAGAAAACAAAAAAAACAACTAAATAAGATGAAAAAAAATAACTAAAATATTTTCCCGAAAATACCCGAAAGATTATATAATATTTACATCTCTGCCACCTTCTCACATTTTCACATAACCACACAAGCATTTGGATTCTCATCGCTGAAAATCTGCGGCGGGTGGGCTTGAACCGGATATCCATAAGGCCCACTCGGGTAATACCCGTACCCGTAAGCAGGCTGAGCCGCCACGTACTCCATCATATTCACACCGTCTCCGCCGCCGCCGCCGCCGCTTTTGTTACCTCCATCACCGGAACCATCTTTTCCTCCTCCGCCGTCGTCTCCTCCTTTCTTTTTGTCACCAGATTCGTCAACTTTCTCTTTCTCTTTCTTCGCCGGCGGCACAATCTCCACCGGACGTTTCAGCTTCTCCGTCAAACTCTCGGCGAGCTTTTTAACATCCATTGTTCCTTTAACCGTCACCAAATGCTTCTCTTTGTCCATTGATATCCCATCTACACCTGCGTTTCCCAAAACAAAAACAAAACGCTGGTGAGCGTTTACCGAAAACTGCGTTTCGAAAACGCGAACGCGAACGCGATTTTACCTTTGGTTTTAATGACAGTCTTTTGGATTTTCCCGATACAACCTTGACAATGGAAGTTCAGCTTTAATACCGCCGTTGTTACCGGAGTCTTGAACAAGATTTATAAAAAAAATTTAAAAAACATTTTAGAATCAGATTCTTGTTATTGTAATAATTACAAAACAGATTCAAAGAAACGATTTTTAAAAAAAGTTTACCTCTTTGGGTTTTTTTTCATTGTCTGTCTTCTTCTTTGTCTCCTCCGATTTGGGTTTGTCGTCGCCGTCGCCGCCGCCGTCGATTTTGGTTTTGTCCTTATTGTTCTCTTTCTCTTTCTCGTTCTCTTTTTTGGGTTGGGGAGAGATTAAGTCGACTTTTTTCTTTGTCTTCTCTTCAAGTTTCTCCCGGAGTTTCGCCGGATCTACTTCTCCGGTCACCGTTAATTTCCCCGACGACGACTCTGACTTCACCGTCTCAACGCCTGAATGACACATTTTGTTAATTTTCTCAGTAAAATGAACTAACAAAACTCCGATACAAAAGGAGAGTATATAACGTTCGATTTGTTAATAGAAATTAGTATTAAGCAACATTGTAAGTAAGGATGAAACCTTGGAAAGAACGAACGCATTTAACGATTCTTGAAGCACAGCCTTCGCAATGCATATCGATCTTTAAAACGACGGTGACGGACGTCGTTTTGTTCTCGGCGTCACCATCTCCTTTCTTCTTGTTCTCTCCTTCGTTTTTCTTCTGTTCAAAAACAAAAGCAGAGTGAACAAATGAGAAGCAGAGAAGAAGATAAGAGAGAAGATTCGAGAAGGTTGTACCTCGCCCATGTTAGTGAAAGAGGAAGTAGGTGGAGATAGAGTCGGAGGAATGAAGAAAAAGGAGAGACCTTTCGTTTGTATTTATACTAGGGAAAAAAAATTTAGGAGGTGGTTATGTGTTTATGATGATGGTGATGAGTCATGGTGATATATGTATGACCATTCATCATATGATTCATACACCATGTGTATTTTGATGATGTTAGTGTATGCGTTAGATTTATTTAACCTATAAACCTACTTTAGGTCTTTGATGATCGACATCTAAAGAGTTTTTTTATTTTCTGTTGTTTTAAAACTATAATTCTCTATTTATAGAGAATCAATTTATAGTTTGATCCTTCATCAAACTAGAAAGTGCTAAAGGTATTCACATATTAATTTTTCATAACATTTATGTTCATAATTTTTTTTATCACAAAATGACCACTAAAAATAAGTTATTTAATTAATACCTTTGACTCCACTAAATATATTTTTTTATAGGATATGAAACCCTAAATAGGAAATTATAATGGTATCTTTTGAATTGTAATAGTCACTTACTCTGAAATTTCTTATAATTTTTTTTTTGCAGTTAATAATATGAAAATTTTGCATTTTTTAATTATGTATAGTTAACGAAAAAAAAACGAAAAAAAGCCACACAACTCGTTATTGCTAAAATGTACTAACAATAAAACTAATACGACTTTCTTTTAATGTGTGGAGACAAGTCAAACGAAACAATTCAATACAAATGTCTGGTTTGTGTTTTAGACTTTTAGTTCCGGTTTGAAGAATTGTCGGCTGGTTTAAACTTTAAAAGTCAAATGGAGCAATGAACTATGTAGAATTATCAAGTGGGCTTATTGTTGTGTTGAAAGGCCCAAGACTCAGAATTAGTCTTTCTTCTTATTCGTTTTGTTGACTTTTTCAAATTTGTTTCATAACAAAAGGTGTCTAATGAATCTATAACTTTTCATCACGAAGACGACAAAGGTTTTGCTGAAATGTACTCAAGTTATGTTAAATGTCTGCGCAAATTGATTATAGATAAATGTTGGAAATGGAAATGATTCTTTTGTTTCTACTATAAGTTTTATATGTAAATGGGTTACATATTTTGGATCTTTAAAAATGTTTCCAAGCCATTTTTGTTTACATTTTCTTTTTGATTAACTGTTTTTAACCCATGTAATTAGAATTAGTTTTAGAAAGTTTTGCAAAGTGGACTTCAATTTACTTTTAACAAAAACAAAAATATGGGCCTTCTTGAGCCCAATAACATCTACATTTTTATCAAACTTTTATTTTTTTGTCAAACAATGTGCTTCTATTATTTTTTTTCTTTTTTGTTATTGTGGTGAATCTGGTGATAACCTAAAATCAATGTCGTTTTACTGAAAACAAATGATTTTTCCACAATATATCTTATAATTGTAGGAAAGGGAAATTATATGCAAGTAAGAGAAATCAATAGGTTTTTTGTATGTTTTTCTAACAAAATTGATTAATATAATCATAAAATTGTAACATATACCTAAGATACTGTGACAAAAAAAAAAAACATTGTTATCAAGGAGAAATGAACTTAATAAATCAGGATTTAACTTTCTTACCTTAATTATTACTTATAAAATCTTGCAAGGACTTAGCCCTCCTTTCTGCTATAGTTACACAAAAAATGATTGGATACTAAAAAGCTTATTAAAAGTCTAACAAGTAGTCAAGCCTCAAGGAACAATTTGTTAGGCTAACGAGTAACACTATTATCACTATTTTTTTGTTTTTCTTTCTAAATTTTTATATGAACAAAAATAAAAAAACAATTGTCCGAGGAAAACAAAACATCTGGTAGGGGTACATGTGTCATTTAGATTATATGAATAGTGTATATATGTCATTTAGAACATATGAATAGTGTATGTATTTCCATCAATCAATTTCTTCTGGCCGCTTGAGTTACTGACCAAAGGTGATGACTTTTATACACAACATTTTCCATTCTCTATTTTGTACTATTTAAACTATAATACTACTTGACTTCTTAATTAAATTTCAGTTTATCTCTAAATCAGATGTTTAAAAATCAGATGGTCCAAAACATTGCTACTATAGTACTGTAAGTAAATTATAGAATGCAGTAGAAAAATGCATAATGCATTATATGCCTAGGCCTATATATATGCGTGTGTCGTAATATGTACTCTATAATAAATAGATAGTCTAGTGGAAATAATATTTCTTAGAAGTGGCCCCATATGAAAATTTATCTCGTGGTCGTGGAGGTGAACTCATAATAAATTGGTAAAAACAAAAAAGTTCATGATAAAAGGTAACGCATCCCTCTTGCTTAATAATTTCATGCTTGATGTAGCAGAAGCTTCTAATGATAGATTAATAGTGCGTTGATTTTGAAAATATCAAGAAAACTATGGTTTTTTAGATCGGTTGATTTTTGTGAAAATACCAGAAGTTCGTTGATTCGACAAAAAAATACCGAAAATAAGAAACAAAGAAAAACTCTTAATTTTATTTATCAAATCATCAACTAAATACTCTTTCTGTTACAAAATATAAGTCTTTTAGGTTTTTCCATGAAAATAACAATTTTGTCATTTTCTTAAAAAATTACTTAACAATAATAGATATGATTTTTTTAATAATCTCGTTAAAAAACATTGCTTTATAACAACATAATCTTTTAGTTAATATTTATTTATATAATATAAAAATTTAGAAAATCGGAAAAACTTATATTTTGGAACAAAACTAAAAGTCTAAAAAAACTTATCTTGAGAGGAGCAAGTGGGTCAGTGGTTGCACCACCTCTGCATCTATCTCACGAAACCAGGGTTCGAACCCCACACCTGCCTCTAGTGAGAGAACTATTTGCCACTAGACTACGATGACAAAAAAAAACTTATTTATATAAGAAAACCAAATAATCTTATAAACTACTAAAAATCTTTTGATAATTGCAACTAAATAAAATAACCATTAAAATAAATAATTAACATATTTGGTAATTATCCAAACCTCCATCAAGATTGTAGCATTTAATTTGAATTAAAGCTTAAGAAATTTTATTCTTGAATTAATTAAAAATAAGAGCAAATTGTCAAAAATAACCTAAAACAAATTTTTTTCTAAGG
>OVAN01003535.1:0-28723 GCA_900406275.1 Anastatica hierochuntica
AATTTTGAAATAAAACGTACCTCGTTAAGTAGCAAAGGCCATTCAGGAGCTAATTCTTTCTTTAGGCTTGTTAAACTCATTCCAGCCTGTAATTCATCTTCTCCTTGGTTCTTGATGTTCTTGATGTTTCCAGCTTGAGAAGTGATAGCTTGCATCATGTAAATCCCTTCGATAAAGTGGTTGAACTTGTACTGGAGGTTTCTTGCTCTAGAGCGCGTGATAGCTCCTTCACGAATGAATGGTACTTTAATTTCCAGTTCTGAATTTGTCTCCTCTTCGTGATCTGATCCTATGTCCTCATCATTAACTCTCTTACATCGTTAGGCTAAGGCTTCACACATCGTTTGGTCATCTTTAGAGTCATGCTTTGTTTTACTCGTGAGTCTTATATTGCATGTTTGTTGCTTGTAGGATTCGAGTTATGTATTCTAATGATATACGGTGATGTCGTGTAGACTGGAGCACCATGGTTTTGTGCTACTTGTGTTTGGGTTATGGTGGGTTCGAGTAGATCGAGGCACCGTAACAACATGGTGACAAACCAGTGAAAGTATTACATTCCAAAGAGAAAGTCTTGTATGAAAAAGAAAGTTATGTATGGAAAAAGAGAAAGTATCATATGGAAAAGTCGTGAAGTGGATTCATTTGATGTGTATCTAGGATTTTGTTTGTTCTTTGGATGAATTAGATGTCATGTTTGTGTGTTTAGTTCTATTTATTGATGTCGATTAGTTAAGTCGAGTTTGTGCACTTACGTGTTTAGAAATCTACTACCTCATTGAGTGACTGTTGGATAAGTTTAAAAGTAACTTGAAGAGGAAGTTATCCTTAAAGGAATTAAGATAATTATAAGCTATTTGTTATGAGATTAGGAGTTATCTAATCTTCTGGAAAGTTTAGGAAAAAGAAATCCTAAACCTAAAGGAACTAGGATAGTTTTAGAAAATGAAATCTAGAACCTATATATATGATCAACGAGTTGTGTTAGATCATCAGAGAGAAAACATATAGCTTGTGTTTACTTTTTGTGTGAATTTTCTAAACATTAAAAAAGGAAGGATACTTTGTTACAAGCTTTAGTATCTTTCTTATGACTTTATTTGGTATCAGAGCGATGGTTATTAGTCTCTGATCTAGCCTTTTAAGCCCGAGCCATGGGTGATACAAAGGCATCATCGAAGCCGAGAGAAACCGTACGCTTTGCTGTTGTTTTCCCGATGTTAAACACATCAAATTACACAATGTAGGCAATGAGAATGAGAGTTCTTTTACGCGCACACAATTTCTGGGAATCAATCAAACCTAGATCAAGTGACAAAGAGAAGAATGATATCGCGACAACCCTTTTGTTTCAACCGATCCCTGAAAATCTAATCCTTCAAGTCGGCAAACAGAGCAACCCTAAAGAGATATGGGAAGCTATCAAGTCAAAGAATCTTGGTGCTGGTCGAGTAAAGGAAGCTCAAATTCAAACTCTTATGACTGATTTTGATCGATTAAGAATGAAAGAAATTGATACCATATATACCTTCGTAGCTAAGTTATCGGAGATTGCCTCTAAATCTGCTTCACTTGGACAATCCCTTGAAGAATAGAAACTAGTAAAAAATTTTCTAAACAGTGTGCCAAGAAGAAAATACATCCATCTCAAACCTTCTCTTGAACAAGTTCTCGATCTAAATAAAACTAGTTTTGAGGATATTGTGGGGGAGACTCAAAGCATATGCAGAAAGAATACATGGAGAAGACACACATGAAACTCAAGGAAACCTGTTGTTCTCATCAAGATCAAATCATGAGAGTCAAAATAGGTTCGAGAGTTCAAGAGGAAGAGGCAGAGGAAGAGGACAGGGTCGAGGTAGGGGACTTGGAAGATCGGGTTCGCAAGACAAAGGTAAGGATAAGAAAGACCGATCACATATCATATGCTTCAAATGCGACAAACCAAAAACTTTGCATCGGTTTGTCATGAGAAGAAGCAATATGATCATGAACTATTTAGGAGAAACATAGGAAGCAGACATAGCCTTAATCATGCATGAAATCGTCTTCCTTAATGAGGAAAAACTGTTGCCGAAAAAGTTTGAAGAAAATAAAGGAGATGATGGCATGTGGTATTTGTATAATAGGGCAAGTAGTGATATGACTGGTAGAAGGTCATATTTCTCGGAGCTTAATGAAAACATCAAGGGGAAGGTCAAGTTTGTCGATGGATTGTGTGTGGACATTGATGGAAAAAGTTTGATCATCTTTGGAGGAAAAACATGTGATCACAGACTCTTGACAAACATATACTACATCCCTGAGCTAAAGAGCAACATACTTAGCTCGTGCCAAGCTACTGAGCAAGGATGTGATGTTAGGATGAATGGAAATTACCTAACTCTAAGAGATCCCAATGATAGATTGCTAGTAAAAGTCTTAAGGTCTCCAAATAGACTTTACAAGATCAACCTTAAAGTAGGAAAACCCGCTCGTCTACATGAAAAAATAAAAAAAAACGAATCTTGGAGGTGGCACGCAAGACTCGACCTCATTTGTTTTAATACTATGAAGTTGATGGTGTCACATGAGATGGTCCAAGGTTTACCTAAGATCGAATGATAAAATCATATATGCGAGTCTTGTTTGGTCGAAAAACAAGCCCGAAAAGCTTTTCCTAAGACAAGTGCTTATAGATCCTCACGAGCGTTGGAAATGTTGCATGCGGACCTATGCGGACCGACCTCGCCATCAACACTCGCGAGCAGCATATACATCTTTGTCATTATCGATGATCATACAAGGTACATGTGGTCCATTTTAGTAAAGGACAAAAGCGATGAATTTGAGAAATTTAAAGCGTTCAATGTTATTATCGAAAAGGACTACAACAAACACATTATAACTTTTCAGACATACAGAGGTGGGAAGTTCACCTCAAAAGAATTTCAGGATTATTGTACCAAGAATGGTATTAAACGACAACTCACAACCCCTTACACTCCACAACAAAACGGTGTGGTCGAAAGAATAAATCGCACACTAATTGAGATGACTCGAAGCATTCTAAAGGCCATGAATGTTCCAATTTTCTTATGGGGAGAAGCAGTTTGTCATGCCGCTTACTTGATCAGTCGACTCCCCACAAGGGCCTTAAAAGATCAAACTCCATATGAATGCTTGAGGCAAAGGAAACCAAGTATTGGTCATATCAGAATTTTCAGGTGCTTAGCCTGATCGATGCCGAGAATTTCAAGAAGCTTGACGATAGATCGCAAGCACTGGTTCGTCTTGGGATAGAACCAGGCTCTAAGGCATATAAGCTCTACAATCAAAGTACAAGGAAAATTGTTGTAAGCCGAGATGTGATCTTCGACGAGAAAGTAAGCTGGAATTGGAAGAGACTAGATAATGATTCACTTGGAGAGTCTGGAATGTTTATATTAACTTGGGTATCAAAAATGGACGATGGGCATGGTCCATTAATTACTGAAGAACTTCCAAAACTGACTGCTACCGAAGGAGATGAGCCGCAACCAGCCGAACCTGATGTGCACGACATGGATGAAGCGCACAATGAACCTCAAGTGCTGCGTAAATCATCACGGCAGGTAAACCGATTTGGTTACCTTGATGTTTATGTTTTAGCAACTAATTTAGAGTGTGAAATTCTATTACTCTCCCTTAATGATGAGCCGATAAGTTTTCAAGAAGCTAAAGACAACGTTCAATGGACAAATGCATATCTAGATGAGATAGACTCAATCAATAAAAACAACACTTGGTCGTTGATGCAAAGACCGGATAGAGTGAAGGTTATAGGCCTCAAGTGGATTTTCAAAATCAAAAGAAATGCAGACGGATCTATAAACAAGTATAAGGCAAGACTTGTCACAAAACGATATGTGCAAGAATCTGAAATTGATTTTGATGAAGTCTTTGCTCCTATAGAAAAAATAGAAACGATAAGACTTCTCATTGGGTTGGCGGCTAAGAGTGGATGAGAGATACACCATTTAGACGTGTATGTGTCTTAACCTGAGGGGTTTGAAAAGAAGGGAGCAGAGCATAAAGTTTTCAAACCTTCCAAGGTGTTGTATGAACTAAGGCATGCTCCAAGGGCGTCGAACACAAAGCTTGACCAAATTTTGAAAGGCATGAAATTTAAAAAATGTTAAAAGGAGAGCTCTGTGTATCGAAAAGAAGAAGGAGATAAGTTTCTCATACTTGTAATCTATGTCGACAATCTGTCTGTAACGGGAAACTCATTACAAACAATCATGGAGTTCAAAGTAGGTATGTCTACAAAGTTTGATATGTCCGACCTGGGCAAGCTCACTTATTACCTCAGGATCGAGGTGAAACAAAGCTCAAGGGGCATCAAGATTACGCAAGAAGCTTATGCCCACCGCATACTAAAGGAATCAGGAATGGAGGCTTGCAAACTAACTCATATACCAATGGAGTTTAGAATAAAGCTCTCAAAGGCATTAGAGGAACCCAATACCGATGCGACAATGTACCAGAGAAGAATTGGATGCCTCAGGTATCTTCTACATACATGACATGAGTTAGCATTTTCGGTTGGGATCTTGAGCACGTACATACATTCTCCACACGAATCACATGGGAATGCACTGAAGCAAGTACTAAGGTACTTACGAGGAACCATCAAATATGGTTTGGTGTTTACACATGGAGGGTCTCGAAGGCTCATAAGATATAGTGACAACAGTCACAATACCGATCCAGGTGATAGAAGAAGCATGACATGGCACTTGTTTAACCTTGGAGAAACGTCAATCACATGGTGCTCTCATAAACAGGAATCAGTGGCTCTATTCTCCTGTGAAGCCATGGCAGCTACAGAAGCAGCAAAACATGCTATTTGGCTACAAGACCTGATGGCCGAGATCACTGGAAAAACCTGCGAGAAAACTACAATATGTGTAGACAACAAATCCGCAATTGCACCTACCAAGAATCCAGTGTTTCACAAATGAAGCAAGCACATTCACAAACGGTTTCATTTCATATGAGAATGTGTTGAAGGAAAAATTGAAGTAGAGCATGTACCTGGAAACGATCAAAGTATAGATATTCTAACTAAAGCATTAGCTAGAATCAAGTTCAAGAAAATGAGAGAATAGATCGGAGTTCAAGATCTTTCTAAAGGCCACTTTAAACTTTAAGGAGAGAATGTTGGATAAGTTTAAAAGTAATTTGAAGAGGAAGTTATCCTTAAAGGAATTAGGATAATTATAAGCTATTTGTTATGAGACTAGAAATTATCTAATCTTATGGAAAGTTTAGAAAAAGGAAATCCTAAACGTAAAGGAATTAGGATAGTTTTAGAAAAGGAAACCTAGAACCTATATATATGATCAACGAGTTGTGTTAGGTCATTAAAGAGAAAACATGTAGCTTGTGTTTAGTTTTCGTGTGAGTTTTGTAAACATCAATAAAGGAAGGATTTCTTATTACAAACTTTATTGTCTTCCTTACGACTGTAGTGACTCCCTTGTTACTCATCTCTCTCTTGCATGTTTCCTCCTTTTGTCCATCTTGCAATGAACATGACAAATAGCTCGAGCAAAGGACTGGCGTTTGAAATTAATCTGAGTTTTCTTTTTATGTGATGGATCTCAAGACCCAGCTCAGAACTTAAGAAAAAATGTGTTTTAAAATGAAACTAAACGAGTACAAGAATCGGTTCTAAGACGTGTGTTTTTCTCCACTTTCTGCTATGCTCCACTCCTCGCGTCATTTAAAGCCCAAACTCTACGCCTCCCTTCTCCACTAACATCTTCTCCTGTCGCCATCAAAAAGGTTTGCTCTATCTCCAACTCTTCCACTTCTCTTTTTATTTTCTTGCAAATTCCTTCGTTCTCTTGCAATTTTGTTGCTCCATTTGACTGTGAATCTACTCTTGTGAAACTCCTTTAACCATGGACTACGAAAACCTAGTCACACGCTGGAGAAAATCTCTATCCCCTTCTCCTCTCTCCGTCGTCCGACCCGACGAATCTCTGACGACGACGACTCTAGCGAGAGGCTATTCTTGGTCGACGAACCTGTTGATCTTCCCTTCTTCCGCGCGGATCTCGATGTAGTTGGGGAAGAAGAAGGTCTCGCCATCGCCATTGACGAAGATGATCTTCCAGAGGAGGAGCGTCTTGCTGTTGTTCCTGCTATTTTGGTGGCCATCGCTCCTCTAGCGAATGCCCCTGTTGCTGCTCTGACCACGAGAACCGCCAGATCTCTCCAATCGCTAAGGGAGGAATTCGACGTTCCTGACAACGTTGCGTTTCTGCTTCCCTCTCCTCAAGACAAACCCTGAACCCCTCCTCCTGGTTACTTCTGCATCTATGAGTCGTTCCTCAGGAATTGTCACATGTGGTTTACCCTTCCCCACATCCTGATGGCATACTATCATCGGCGTCAAATTGCCCTCTCTCAGTTAACTGTTGGCAGAATCAGGACCATTGTTGGTCTTTTTGTTCTCACTGCAGAGATCGACTTCCAGCTTGGGGTCCATCTCCTTGAACGCTTGACCTCCTTCAAGTGTATCAAAAGAAGCCTGGGGTTTACTATGTCTCCGGGAATCCCCACAAAAGGAGACTCCCGCTTTGGAGAAAGATGCTCCTCCCACTGCTATTGCAACCCTGGAGACCTCCCAAGAAGGCTTGACTCCTGCTGAGGATGTCTACACTTCTCCTCCTTCTCCCACACTGATGCCTCCTGCTCCCCCAAGCTCCGTGGCTCCACCTGTGCCCGCTTCTGTCTCTGCAAAGGAAGCAGCTTTGGCGAAGGCCAAGGCCGCTGCTGACAAGAGGAAAGACAAAGGGGCATCCTCCCAAGCTGAAAAGGAGTTGGCACCCCGGGAAGAGGCTCCTCCATCTTCTGCTACTGGGAGAGATCGTCAACCAGGTGACTCCGGGTCCAAGAAGAGACCCTCTGCCTCCTCTTCTGTAGCTCCCGCCAAGAAACCCAGGGTGGACGAGCAAGGATCCTCTGGCCAAAAACCTGTGGAAGTCAAGACCTTTGACTAGCGAAGGTCGGAGGAAAGGAGGTCGTCCCACAAGGACTACTCGGATCACATGAGGTCCGAGGAGAGGAGAGCCAAGGAGGCTAGGTCATCACAAGGGGATGATAACACACGACTTTTCGACCTCATGGAAACCAAAGGGAAAGGTCTCACCAGGGAACAAGGCCTCCATGTCATCGAGCTCGGAGAGTATCAATTCGAGTTTGGGTTCTCCAGAAAGGTTCCTCTTGCTGAGGATACCAAAGCAAACGAAACGCTTCACTGGTACTTCCGGTTGGATGGGGACAAGGCCATCCCTGAGAAGCTTATTGGTAAGTCCTCCACTTACTAAGACATCTGCCGGAGCAACACCGAGGTGAAACTCTAGCTTTTGGCCCCTGTTTGGCTTCCTTTTGGCATGGTTATTGCTAACGTAGCCTGCTCCTATGTTTTTAGCACATGGGCTTCTAAGGCTCGAATACGAGGAGCAATTGGAGAAGGCAAGGAAGTCTGCCTACAAGGAATACCACGACGTGAAGATCGAGAAGGGAAAGACCTTCGGGGCCATCAAACGCGCCATCGATGCGGAGTTCTCTGCTAAGGCCTTCCTGAAGAGGGTCAATGAGCTCGAGGTGAGTGACTCTGCCCTGTGCTATATGCTAACCTCCGCTAAGGAGGAATTAAGAGGTGCCAAGGACGCAACTGCACAATGTGAGGCCGAACCTCAAAAATCGCTAGAGGCCTTCCAAGAGGAAGCTAAGAAGAAGGAGTCCAAGCTGTCGGCTGAGCTCGAGAGAGCGTTGAAGGCCAAAAATGACCTCGGGTGGAAGCTCGAATCAACTCGGAATGCTCACGCTGACGAGATGGAGAGGCTAAAGCTCCAGAAAGACCGGGATGTCAGGAGAGCAGCGAGAGGAGCGCGGAAAGAAGCAGAGGTTAAGTACAAACTCGGAATGCTCGTGCAGGAAAACACGCTTCTTCAATCCCTGGCCCAAAGTCGTGCTAGCCTGCTGAAGGATCTGGCGGAGTGGGACATCTCCGGTCTTGAAACCGACAAAGAGAAATGGGAGAATGCCCTTGCAGACTTCAGAGCCGAGCTCGAGATGATGTATGTTGTAAAGCTCGACCTCGAACAAGACCTTCGTGTGTCCCCTCCATTTGATAGCTCCAGCGTCTCTGTGCTGGCAGCTCTCGCAGCTTCCACCTTTGTGAACCCGGAGGAAGTCACATCCCCGAGAGATGGTCGCTATTGAGCCGAAGGGTACATATGTTGCAATGGAGGAGCAACCGATACAAGAGGTGCCCCCTGCTGTGGAAGCCGTTGTGGTGACCACTAATCCCTTCTAAGCTTCAACCCCAATTGTCGTGGATCCGCCTGCTCCAGCCCTTGATCAGTTTGGGTCAAACCTTCCTGCTATCTCCCTTGAAGCTGCTACCGAGCTATCCAAGGACCCCGAATAGGCCATCTGTGGCTTTGAGAAAAAAATGTAATGTTTTGTTTTATTTTCCTTTATTTTGTACGCCTGGGAGGGCTTTAACTCTTTGATCTTGTATGCCCGGGAGGGCTTTAATCCTCAATTCCATGCCCCAAGGGATCTCCTTAATTCAAGCTCTTGTTTCTTTTCGTTCATTGTTTTCGTGCCACTCTAAACTGCCAACCTAGTTACCATGATCATGTCTAGATATGGATTTAGCGATAAAGTAGCGATAGAAAACATGTAAGTGGTTCTATTTCGTGAGTAAAGGAACAAGATCCCGCAAAACTATGAAAAATGAGAAGAGACTCCTCCTGTGTAGCGTCCAACCTTTCAGTGACTGAGCTATGTTCAAGCTAGAGCCGACTGTTGCAAAACTTTGATTTGACTTCTTTCGCAGCCCGTACTAAGGTAGCAGAGATTAGGTGCAAGAGGTGCTCCTGGCTTACCCTGCTATAGACGCGACTGTTGGGTGCGAGTTGAAACAGCTTACCCCGTGCCACACTTGAGTGCTCAAGCGTTCTGCGGGCATGGCATGGCTGTCTTTTCAAGTGTGCTTAAGTTAACGCATGGCTTTAAGGAAGCTTCCCCGAGATGTCCTTTATCAACCTTGTGTCGTTTCACCAAGGCAGTTATGAGAAGCGCGCATTTATGTTAGAAGTCTGGTCGGGACTCGGACGTCCAAGCTCGTAAACGAACTCGTGTGATAATGTTTTGACTGTAATACAAAAATTTATTTTTATTATACAACAGTTGTGCCCAAGAAGGGATGCCTACATACCCCGGAGGGATCAAGCCGTATTGTAGTTCAATTACATAAAAGTAGTAAAGGTTCAGTGAACCGTGTTTTTTTTTTAAGCACTCCTAGTAATAATACTTCTTAAGGTTGATGGAATTCCAGGGACACGGTTCGCGCTTCCTGTCCATACCACTAAGCTCATATACATCGGGTTTAACAACACGGATGTTGTTGTGAGGTCCCTCTCAATTGGCTCTGGTCTTCCCTGCGCGATACTCTGAAGTGTTTTGAATAACCCTGCACAGCACGAGGTCACCCTCCTGAAATGTGCATGGGTGGACGTTTATAATAGAGTACCGAGCTGATTGATTGTGTTATGCCTGGAGGCAGAGAAAAGCCAGATCAAGTGCTCCTCCAAAGCGTCAAGGTTATCTTGCAGCAGCTCGTTGTTTAGTAGCTCGTCTGATGGGAGGACTCGCTGTCGTAATGCGGGGATGCATACCTCGGCAGGTATGACGACTTCCACACCATAGACCAGGGAGTACGGGGATTGCTGCGTATCTCGTCGTGGAGTATTCCGATGTGACCAAAGCACGCCATCGAACTCGAAGGCCCAACTTGCTTTCTTTTTTGTTAATTGTTTCTCAAGGCCTTCGATGGTGCGTCTATTTTTGGCTTCAGCCTTCCCGTTACCTTGAGGGTTACGCGGCGTTGAGTACTAGATCGTGATCTTGTACATGGCATAGAAGTTTTCAAAGTCCGCCGAGGTGAACTGTGTGCCATTGTCGGTGACAATGGCGTACGGAATTCCATGGCGGCATAGGATATTCTTCCAGAGAAAGTTGGTGACGTCCGCATCCTTGATTTTTACGTAAGCCTCGGCCTCAACCCACTTGGTGAAGTAGTCGGTGAGGACCAGGACATACTTCTTTTTGTCAGACATGTGCAAGGGACCAATTATTTCCATCGCCTAGTGCATGAAAGGGTAGGGTGTTAAAACAGATTGTATGAGCTTGGTGGGTTGGTGTATGACCGGGGCATACCGTTGGCAACGTTTGCACTTCTGTGCATAAGTGAGGCAATCCCTGTCCATCGTAGGCCAATAGTATGCTTGTTTACGCACCTTTTGAGCTAGGGACCAACCTCCAGCATGGTTGCCATTAACGCCGGAATAAACCTCTTGAAGGATCCGCCAGAGGTCCTCTCCATGGACACAATATAGGAGTATCCCGGTCTTGCTACGTCGAAAAAACTTGTCCTTGAACATCGTGTAACGAGCACTTTGCTGCTTCAGTTTTTGGGCCTGCCACTTGTTCTCGGGTGCCGTTCCGTCCGCTATGTAGAGCATAATCTCCGTTCTCCAATCTGGACTTTCCCTAAGCCCTTCAAGCATGTGACACCCTAGATATTCTCCCAAGTCACCTTCGTGAAGGGCCAATGATAACCCTCAATTAGTGTTGTCATTATCTTGGGTTTCGGCGGGAACGACGATGCTTGGTCGTGGGATGGTTTTGACGAGAATCACCCGGCGAGGCCTATCCTCAGTTGTACAGGCCAAGGCCGTGAGTGCATTGGCGGCGGCGTTGTCCTTGAGTAGGACCTTCGTTAGTGTAAATTCTTTGAATGCTGATGCTGCTTACTGGACAAGCATTAAATATGTTGTCATCCTTTCATCCCGAGCTTCGTAGTCGTCGCTGTAATGTTTCGTCACTAGTTGGGAATCGTAATACGCGTTCACGCTCTGCGTCTTGACTGCTTTTGCCAAACGAAGCTTGACTAGCAATGCCTCATACTCAGCTTCATTTTTGGATGCCGGAAAGGCCAACCAGAATGATTGTTCCAAAACTTCCCCCGTTGGTGAGACTAGTAGGACACCGACTCCAGAGCCCTTTTGCGACGAGGACCCGTCGACATGCAGATGCCACGCGTCATTGATATCACAACCCGAGTTCTCCTTCGGAGGGTCTTCGTTAACAAAATCGGCCAACACTTGTGATTTTAACGCCATTCGGGGCTTGTATTGAATGTCGTACTCGCTGAGTTTGATGGCCTACTTAGCCAGCCGCCCTGATTTTATCGGAATATGAAGGATTGAGCGCAGTGGGTGATTGGATAGTACCGTCGTTGAATGAGACCGGAAGTAAGGTTGAAGCTTACGAGCCGCGACCACCACCGCCAGGGCCATCTTCTCTGTCATCATGTACCAAGTTTTCGCGTCACCCAAAGACTCGCTGACGTAAAAGATCGGTCACTGCTCCCCTTTATCATCGCGAATGATCACTCCACTTACTCCCGTACTAGAGACCGAGATGTATAGGTTCAACCCCTCCCCTGCTTCCGGTTTGGAGAGCACTGGCTGTGTAGCCAAGTACTCCTTGAGTTCTCGGAATGCTTGCTCGCACGAGTCGTCCCACTCAAACTTCTTGTTGGTGTGAAGCTTCTAGTAGAAAGAGAGAAATTTTTCTATCGATCAAGAGATAAATCTGCTAAGCACGGCTATTGTACTTGTTAATTTTTGAACTTCGCGCATGGAGGTCTGTGAACGCATCCCCGTGATCACCGAGATCTGCTTAGGATTGGCCTCAATTCTATGCTGTGTCACCAGGTAGCCCAGAATTTTGCCGAAAGTTACGGTGAAGGTACATTTGGCGGGGTTTAGCTTCATACCATATTAGTTAAGGACGACGAAGCACTCCTTCAGATGATCGACATGGTTGCCTTCCCGGAGGAATTTTACCAGCATGTCGTCGATGTAAACCTCCATGGTTTTACCTAGCTGTTCAGAGAACATCTTCTTAACTAACCATTGGTACGTTGCCCCAGCGTTCTTTAGCCCGAATGGTATCACTTTGTAGCAGTAGAGCCCTCTGTCAGTTACAAATGCCATCTTATCCCTGTCGTCAGGATGCATCAGGATCTGGTTATAACCGGAGAAGGTGTCAAGGAAGGTGAGCAACTGATTTCCCATTGTAGCCTCGACGAGCCAATCTATGTGTGGTAGTGGGAAGCTATCTTTTTGGCAGGCCTTGTTAAGATCGGTATAGTCTACATACACTCGCCATTTTATGTTCTTCTTTTTTACCACCACAAGGTTGGACAACCAGTCCGGGTATTTGACTTCGATGATGGAACCTGCCTTTAGAAGTCGGTTCACCTTCTAGTTGACCGCTTCTGCCCTCTCTGGCCCAAGCTTCCTTAGTTTCTGGCGAACAAGTTTGTACGTTGGGTCGATGTTGAGCTCGTGGAATGTTACATCGATTCTTATCACTGTCATGTCGCCTATTGACAATGTGAATGTTTGTTTGTTTTCTTTAAGGAAGACGACCAATTCATTAAAGATTGTCTTGTCAAGCTTCGTGCCGATTCCTACGCAATGATCGGTATTTCCGGGATCGATGCATACCTGACGCACTTTGTCGAGCTGGGGGTCGTTGGGTTCTACCTTGTCGGCGATGTCCAGCCCGAGCTCCTCAGCTCAGATCTGTAATTGCTATTATTGCTGAGACTGGCGAAGCTTTTTTTTGTTAACGTAGCATAACCGCGTTGTTTGCTGGTTCCCATGTATTGTGACAACGTTACCATATGTTAGAAATTTGATGCACTGATGGTATGTGGATGGTACGACTCGCATGGCGTGTATCCACGGAGTTCCCATGATGATATTATAGATATCGGGGGCTTCCACAACTGTGAACTTGGTTTCATGTTAACGCCGCCTAGGTAGGTGGCGACCTTAATCGTCCCAATCGCCATAGTTGTCTCTCCGTTGAAGGCCGTCAGGGGCTGTTTTGAACATTTGATCTGTGCATCGGACATATCCATTTTGTCAAATGTTTCCTTGTAGAGAATGTTCACCGAGCTTCCTAGATCCAACAGTGCTCGGGACCTTGCAATCTTCGAGCATTAGCTCGAGCACCAAAGCGTCATTATAAAGCTAGTCAACGTGCCGGTTTCTGTGTTCAGAAAATTCCAGGATGGTGTCAGTAAGGACCACGCCTTGCAGATCATCTGTTAGCGAGTTGACTTGTCGGCTGTAGCTTTTGATGGCATGGACCATATCTCCACAAAATGGATTGCCGTCCATGATCATATTGATCCGTTTCCTGGCAACTAGAGGCTCCGCGATCTCGGAGTTTCGTGCTTCGCGATCCCTCTTTGGAGGATATGTGTCATTGTGGTAACAAGCTCCTGTTAGTGAGTTATAGCGTTTTGCCAATTCCTCCGACCTGTATTTGTTGAACAAGTGTTGTCCTAACCCGTGACATTACTCGGTGGTGTGCCCCGTTGTTTTGTGGAATTCACAATACTTCTTGGAATTCCTGGAATTATCTTCGCGTGTCCAGGTGTTGGAGCGAGACTTGTATTGGGTGACGCCTCCCAAGCTCTGCGCTGCGGGTCCGGAGTTGGTGATTTGATAAGCAATGTGTTTTGCCGAGTTCCTGTCAGCTCGGTAACTATCTCCTGTCCGCCTAGAATCAAGCTTGTCCTTTGATTTTTCTTTGGAGGATGGTTTTGTTGTACTTGCTTGCTTTTCGGCGTAAGCTTTTCTCTCTTCCTCCATTTGTACGAACCTCGAAGCTCGGTGGAGCGTGTCCTCCAGGGACACATGTCGGTTGAGCATCAGGTCGTCTCGGATACGGGAACTGTACCATAAAGCATTCCTTAGGGCGGCAATTTCTGCTTTATCACTCACGAACATGTTAGATATGACAACCTTGAACCTTTCTAGGAATGATCGCAACGACTCATCCTTTTTCTGGGACATGGTGCAGAGGTTAGCGTCGGAAGCCCCTTTCTCTATAAACATTGAATAATGCTTGATGAACACTGTGGAGAGTCGGTTGAAACTATCAATGGCGTTTGCTTGTAATCGCGAGAACCAATTGAGGGCGGCCCCAGACAAATTATCCACGAACAGCTGGCACTACCCTGCGTCCTTGTTATCTTCTCCAAACATGACCCTTCCCATGGCTATACAAAATGCCGTCATATGAGCTCGGGGGTCGGTTTTTCCCTCGTAAGGTGCTATCTTTAATTTCATGCTGGGAATCACTATGTTGATTATGCGATGGGTGAATGGGGTCTTCTGAGTCTCTTCGATGACTCTGCCGACCTTGGGCGCCGAGCTTGTTTCCTTGTGGATCTAGGACTGGATGGTCCGGAGTTCAGCGGTTGCCTAAGCGAGCGTTTGCTTTAGTACTGAGAGCTCGGGATCCGGATGTGCTGTTACCCCGTCATGGGTTGACCCTTGCCGACCTGGCGTGTGCCCGTCATCTGAACGGTTGTCGTTCGATACCCCATTATTGTTAGGTCGGGAGAGCAGGTTTTGGATCTCCGATGGTGAAGGGGATATGAGTGAGTCGATTTGTGCTTGTTGTGAGGCATGGGCCTGCGTCAACTCCTCCAACCTTTTTCTAGATTGCCTGTCTTGCTCTTCCCGCCGTTTATTTTCTCTTATGAGCAAGGCGAAGATTCTGCGCATGTTCTCCGGGAGTTGAGTCAACGCTCTTGTGCCTCGGCAGCCAAAGTGGACAGGTCTTGATTCTGATTCCCCAGGTTCTAATCCACTGGGTGGATGCCTCTGGTACCATCCCCGTTGTTCAAAGGTCTCAGGTTCTCATTTTCTCCAAACATGGCTTCTTGCGTGATTTAAATAAGATAAAAGGTTGTGAAATGCCAATGAAAATTACCTGGATTCGTCAATGAGAATAGAATATAGCAAAACAGAATGTAAAACCCCTCCTTCTAGCGCCAAATGAGGGATCTCAAGACCCAACTCAGAACTTAAAAGACTAATGTGTTTTAAAATGCAACTAAATGAGTACAAGAATCGGTTCTAAGACGTGCGTTTTTCTCCTCTTTCTGCTATGCTCCCCTACTCCTTTTATAGGCCTTAATCAAGTTGTAACCGTTCCCTGATCTGCTCCAAAAAATCCGCTCTCTTTAATACGAAGATCATCAGCTTTCAATGCCTTTGAATCAGAATCGGGTTTGACTTTAGTGATATTGGTCTGTGTCTTTTTTCTGGTCCACAACCCTTCTTTTCTCTCACCATTCTCCATTTTCTTCTTCATAGTGGATTTCCGAGGCCTTTTTCTGATTTCCAGTTCAATCTTCAGATAATTTGAACCGGGTTTGGAAGAGGTGGAATCCACCTCCATCATTTTTTTTATATTCTATGTTTGAAAATGTTTTAGATGATGAATTTAATAAAGTTGATCTTTAGAATTTGATTTAAGATTACTTGAGCTCTAAATTAGAACAATGTCGTGCCTTAAAAGAAAGGATCGGATGTTACAAAATGTTGGAAAGATAATAACAGTCATATTGCATATAAAATGTTTTCTTTCTTTTTTACATCCAAATGACTTTTATTAATATATTGAAGTGCAAATAGAGATACAAAGTCGAATACAAAACCCAATACAAAGCAACGAAATACAAATTATTACATAAGCAGATATATGCATCATATCCTAAAGAAAATTCATACGAAGAATCCGTCTCACTCTGATACGATAGGCATACCATATTGACATTCTTTTCTTTTCTCAAACTGTACAGTAAAAATCTATTACATCCGGAACATGCTTTGAACAGTCAACATGGTACCAATTAGTCCGTATCCGTCTCTTTGGTAATAATGTAGGCTCTGTAGTAATCCACCAGTGACTCTGAGAAATTAAAATTATAGTATTTTGTGACTCTCATCCAAGCTTATACGATGGTACTCTCTGTTTCCATGGTGGTTCTACATCATCTGATTCCCGGGCAAAACTATTAACACTTGCTCCAAGAAAATAACATAAACATCATCAGATTCATAATTAACCGTTTCTGATGGATAATAATTGCCGGCTAAAACTGGAAAGATGTCGACCAAAGTCAGAAATACACCGATCAAAGCCGGGAATACAACGCCGATGCACGCAAGGAAGAACCACTGCGATACTTCTAACGGAAAACACTCCAAAACCGGAGAAAACACTTGAAACCACCAAATTAGAACAAGACGAGAAAACACCATACCGAATCCACGATGCACTATCACCATCTTCATTTACTCCCAACGGTTACACCCTTCTGTAACCGAATCGGAAAGTCCAAAGACAGGCCACGATTACGAGGACAAAAGGTCTTTCTCCAACGGTTCCTACGAATTCGAAACTGTCCACACAGATGAAGGCCACAACTAAACCAATCCATTGCCCAACCCGACATCCAACCGTCATCTTCATCGTATTATCCATCTGAACCAATCTCTGATGATATCCACCAGATATAGATTGAAACAATCCTGATTCGTGAACGGGTGTGAGAGTAGACGGTTGAGAATTGTGAGAGATCAATGAAAAAGGTAGACAAATACTTGTAAACAACAACAAGAAAACAAAGAACATTAAAAGGCAAATAAATCCGGCGGCTGTAGCCGTCAGGAACACAAATCCGGTGAAGAAGATCAAGGAGAGTAAATCGCTTTTCAATCGCCCTTTAGAAACCAGAGATAAAAATTTATTTTGTGACTCTTTGCATATAAAACGTTTTCTTTACAATTTTTGCAACAATTCCTATTTATTAAGTAATGGTTATTACTTATTGATTTCAGCACCAAAACGATGATTAGAAAACGATGAGATGTTAATTGTTTTGTTAAGAAAATGACGAGTTTTGTAAGCGAAAAATCTTTTATAAATGAGTAAAGTAATCAATAAACTGTAAATTATGTGGCTGGCAAGATCTTCGAGTTATTAAATTATGAGAAAATTGCCAAAATAGAACGAAAAAACAACATGATTGTCTTTATAGGTAAATCCATAATTGTGCTAGTTTTTCTTTCATTGCCCTTTCATGTATCAAAATTAATGAAAATAATTGTTTTCCAAGCCAAAAAATTGTAAAAAATGGGAAAGATGGAACAAATAACCATATAAACATACTTGTATTTTTACTTTGGTTTAAAAAATTTTAAATAAGTATTTGAAAGTTTGTTCTACGAAAAATAGATGTTAGGTTCTGCCAAAAAATGACAAAGTGGAACAGGAATTCCACGTTTTGTTAGGCAATATATGTCTGTAAGAATGAATAATCTAACTTTTAATACAATTCTGAAATAGAGGAATACTTTGTCTACAAATTTCAAAACAGATTGCAAATTTGTGGAAAAAATCATCCACTTTTACACAATTGTTCTAGAAAGTTAGAATGTATAGTCTACAGATACTAGGTTGTCTACTAAAAGCAGAATAATCTTTCAATTCTCTTTTCTTATTTCTACGCAAAATAAAAACTTGATTCTACGTATAATCAAAACCATGTCTCCGAGAATATGGGAAGTGCATTTAGTAAATTTCTGAATATATATGCAAATCTTTTTATTTTTTTTGTCATCAGCCTACTGGCTTAGTAGTTCCCTGAAAAGGGCATCACCTCGGCTTCGAACCCAGGTAAGTGAGCTTGGGCAACAAAAGTGATAATCTTTTTAATTTCGATATTTGATTTAATATGAATATTTTTTATAAACCGTAACTGTACAAACTATTTTTAAATATACTAATGTGATATATGCAAATATCTCTAAATATATGGAAAACGATTTAACGTAATATATGAAAATGTTATAAAAAAGGTTTTTCTAAAAAAAAATATTACTGAAATTTATTTTAATTATTTTAATATCCTATTGAATGTCACGATTTTAATTATATTGATTTATCAAATACTCCCTCCGTATCAAATTACTTAATGTTTTAGGCTCTTGCACACATATTAAGAAATCATTTAATTTTTACTATTTTTTAAACTAAAACAGTATTTATTATCAACCTAACCTCAATTCAACCAATGATAAAACATTATTCAGAATACAAAAAGTTAAAAACATAAAAAATAATTAATTTTTGCATTAAAATATGAAAACATCAACTAATTTGATACAAAAAAATTTCTCTAAAACATAAATATTTTGATATAGAGAGAGTATATATTAATTGGTTTTAATTAATATAGAAATTCTAATTCAAGAGTCTAGTGAGATATTTTATTAAAATTTATACTAATTGGAAAATCATCTAGTCTTTTTGTTCTAATTGTCCAAAATTCTCTTAAATTATTACTGAGTTCCATTTATCATAAGTTAGAGCATCTCCGGGTTATCTTCAAATCTTCCAATTGATCACCAATCGAATTCAATATACTATAATAAATATAATAATATTTCCTTCATTAAACTCCAATTCTTTCCGAAACCCTTTTATAAAAAGAACACTAATGGCAAATTGGTTTTTGGGATGAATTTACAGTGGATATAAGTTATAGTATTAGGTTGATGAGCAAAGAAGACATGCCATTAAATGAGATTGCACACACCACATGTGAAGCACAAGACCACAAGGATCAAGCATAAGAATATCCCGTTTTTAAATTGATGGAAAGCTTAGTGAGTTATCTTCATATAATTAAGCTAAAGTCTTGTCTGAGATCGTGTTTCGCACGATCTGTCTGTCTGCCTTGCGTCATCCGAAGGCGATAGCATCTATCAGTGCAACATCTCATTAGAAAGTCTGAAAATACTAAAATCGAATCCGAAATAATTTCAAGTATATTCGGATTTTCTTTGAGTTAGTAAATCCGACCGAACCCGAATATACCTTCACCGAGCCTGACCCCAATTTTAAAAATATTCGAACGAGACTAAATTTTATGTATTCGAAAGTTCGAACCTGAATGAACCTGATCTGAAACAAAAAAATGTCAGGATAACATATTCTAACGTACGAAACATGTATACTTAAAAAGTATATGTATTCATATACATAATTAATAGTTCGTTTTGTACAAAATTATCTAATGACAAATGACTTGTATAACATATTAATTTGATTGTTTCGATATTCAAAACTGATACGAGCAACTGACATACAATTAACAAACATGATAAGTTTTAAAATGAATACATAAAATTTTATAAATTACATGCGTTATTACGTGGATCAAACTCTAGATTATTTTAAATAGTGTATCCCTATTTTTCTTAATCATTAAAACACTCTCAATGGTGAGTCTCTCACCATTCTTATTTTAGTATTTTTTACTATGATTGATTTTATAATTTAAATTTAATAACAAAAAAATTTGTAAACCAATCAAAAGCATACACTTCATAAATGAGTATCTCAACAAGAGACTAAAGTCTTTCAAGTAAAAGATTTTGAGAGACTCTAGTCTCTTATAAGTCTCTCAATATTATTATATTAATATTTTTAATATGATTAATTTTATAATTTAAATTTAATAACAAAATTTTTTGTAAACCAATCAAAAGTAGATACAACATAAATGAGTCTCTCAACAAGAGACTAAGAGGGTGATTGGTGTTTTACTGTATATGCTTTAACTTTTTTACAGCCTTTAAAGTTAAAATTTTTCCAATCATAGGGGTCGATTGTTTAGAACTATAAATATTGTTGCTGTGAGGACTTTAAAATAAAAGATTGTTGTTAAAACTTTTACTGTAAAACAAAAGGGCTGTGACTTTTAAAAAAAAATAAAGCCACAATTTATTGGCTTTAAAAAAACAACGTCAAATGAAGAAAAAATCTACATTAAAGGCTGTGAGAAAATTAAGGAGACTTTTAATGTTTTAAATTATGATTGGAAAAGTTTAAACTTTAAAGACTGTAAAAAAAATGTTAAAATTTTTACAGTCAAACACCAATCACCCTCATAATTTAAAACACTAAAAGTCCTAAAAGTCTCCTTAAATTTCTCGTAGCATTTAATGTAGATTTTTTTCTTCATTTAACGTTGTTTTTCTAAAGCCAATAAAATGTGACTTTATTTTTTTTTAAAAGTCACAATCATTTATTTTAAAGTAAAAATTTTAACAGCAACTTTTTATTTTAAAGTCTTCACAGCAACAATATTTACAGTTCTAAACAATCGACCCCTAAAGTCTCTCAAATAAGAGATTTTGAGAGACTCTAGTCTCGTATGGAGATACTCACTCTGTTTTTTTGTGTGTGTACCAACTGATTATATTCCATAATTTTGGTTCTTTACAACAAGTTCAATGTTGCTTTAGCTAAAGCATCAACTACAAAGTTTGCTGATCGGGGAATAAATTTAACAAAGAAAAACTCAAAATACCTAGAAAGCATAAAGATATCAGCCATGATGCCGTAAAGGTCAGAGAAAGACGATCTTCGATTGATCACCGATGCTAGGAGCTGAGAATCTGTCTCAAAAGTCACTCTTTTGAATCCGAGAGACAAAGCCTTTTCCATAGTTTCTCAAAATGCCAGACCCTCAGCTACGAGGGCTAATTTTACAAAAGGAATCACTTTGGACCAAGAGGAGAGAGAGGTGTTGTTGTCCTCGAAGGTCCAAGTGATTCCGGCTGCGTTTCCTCCTGTTCCCAGGCAGCGTCAGATTTGCAGGTGAGATGGTCTTCATCGTCCTGATGGAGAGGGAGCAAAATCGTACCTAGTTCATTGTTCACTTGAGCATTTTTGCCATTTCTTGGCGTTTAAAGACAACATTTAAGGTGGTTTCTTCAGGAGGACTAATATGATTTTCAAAAATTCTTTTGTTGCGGGCTGTCCATAACATCCAGAGAAGCCAAGGTGATAGTTTCCTTATTCCTATTCCGTTCGGTGGCAAGCAAACTAAATCCTTTCTTGTACTCCAGAATAAAGAGAAATTAACGGATTCATCTGTGAAATCAGAGTGAGCCAACAGTGCGTTTAAACAGGCTTGTCGGGCGTATGAGCAATGGAAAAAGATATGTGAGATGGACTCAGGTTTACCACACCAACGACATTCGTAATATGCCTCAATGTGTCGTAAGGCAAAACCATCACCCGTTGGGAGAGCATCGTGGAGAGCCTTCCAAATGAGAATTTTCAACTTCGTGGGACATTTGAGATTCCACACTTCTGAATACCAGTTGGTCGGGGGTGGGATATGAGTTTGATCATCTCTCCTGGATCTTTCCACCGCTACATAATAACATGTTTTTGTTGAGTAGGATCCAGAGGGAGTCTTAAGCCAAATTTTGCGATTTGGGGCACCCATTCTTCTTGGTTTAATGTTCATAATGTTTTCTACCACATAGGGCATGAGTTTTGTTACTTTTTCTTTGTCCCATTATATTTCATCAGGTAGAAACAATGATCCAACAAGATGGTCTACAGTCTCCTCTGTCGCTGGCCCCATGGGAGCCTCTTTATCCGACGATGAGAGCCATTTTTCACTCCAAATATTGACACTGTTAGCGTCTCTGATGGTCCAACCTAGGGTTGATACTAGTAGATCCCTCCCTACTAGTATATCTTTCTATCCATGTGAGGATGAGGCCGATGGAGTACACTTTAACAGATTAGAATGGTGATAGTACTTGCCTTTAAGCACTTTGTTTAAGAGGCCTGGAAGATTCATAAGAAGTCTCCAACTTAACTTTGCTAACATATCATCGTTAAACATTGTATATCCCAGATACCTAATCCACCAACTCCTTTTATCTTTGCAATTTTATGCCAAGCTACCCATGCCATCTTTTGTTTATCCGAATTAGAATCCCACCAAAGCCGAGCGAGAGCGGATTAGACTCTCTTTCAAAGAGAGATGGGTAGTTTAAAGCAAGACATAACATAGTTTGGGATGGTCGATAACACACTTTGGAGCATCACCATCTTCCCGACCGTTGAAAGGAACTTTGATGACCAACTTAAACTTTTTGTCTTATCTGATCTACTATAGATGTGAAGAGGTCCTTTTTCTTTTGACTAAAGGACTCTGGGAGACCAAGATACTTGCCGACTCCTCCCTTTTTGGAGATACAAAGTTTCTTCTTTACCCATTCTCTAAGATCCGATGAAGCCTTCTTTGAGAATGTAGTAGCCGACTTTTGCGTGTTTATGAGTTGCCCCAAAGCATATTCATACTCCTTAATTATTGCCTTTAGAGCTTTCACGTTTTGCAAAAAACATGGTATCATCCGCAAAGTGTAGGTGATTTATCTGAGGCTTTCTTTAGCAGTTCAAACTCCTTGTACCTTCCCATCTTTTGAGCTTTTAAGCAAAGGCCCGGAAAGACTTCGCTACAAAAAACAAATATGAACGGGGATAGTGGATCTCCTTGACGGATTCCATGTTGAGGGATTACTCTTCTTTTTGCCATTTCATTTATGAGAAATGAGTAAGAAACCGTACTAACATATTGCATGATCTAAGACACCCATCAAGGATGGAAACCGAGCCTTTGAAGCACTTGCTTTATGAAATCCCACTCGATGCGCTCATAAACTTTACTCATGTCCGTTTTTAACGACATAGAAATGCTTAGTTTCTTTAGACGACTACAAGAAGTGGAGAACTTCATGAGTTATAAGGACGTTATCCAAAATTGCTCTTTCGGGCATAAATGCGGATTGATTTTCTGCAACCAAGTATGAAAGTATGGGTTGAAGCGTCTTGTTACAAGCTTTGAGATGATCTTATATTTACATTGTAAAGTGCAATAGGTTTATACACCACAAATTTTCAAGGGCCATAAATTTTTGGAATGAGCCTAATGTGCGTAGTATTGATGTTTCTCGGTAGATTAACGAAAGTGAAGAACTCTCATATCTCAGAAACAATCTTTGCTCTGATAGCTTGCCAATTTTCTTGATAGAAACTAGCGGAGAATCCATCGAGACCGGAAGCTTTATCCGAGTGGATAAAAAAGGGTGTCTCTAATTTCTTTGGCGGATGGGTCTTTGATAAATTTTTGGTTCATCTCCCCTGTTATTTTTGGACTGAGAGCTTTGTTCACTGTTGGAGCTCGATTCCTAGCCCTCGACAGGAAGATGGTGTCAAAGTAATCCTCTATAGTTTTTGAGATATGTTCTTCCGTATAGAAAACATGTCCATCAAATCGTTTTCTATAACTGTGATATTATTTGAAGCTTTCCTTCCATTTTTTTATAACATTAAAGTATCCGGAGTTTTTGTCCCCTAAATTTAGCCACATCAGCCTTCTTCGTTGTCGCCAGTATGCTTCTTCTGCCTTATAGGCTTCAAGCAATTCTTCATTTAGCTTTGTTAGCTGTGGATGTATCAGGGTTGGTCATGGCTAAATCCATAGCTGCTCGCTTTTCCTCGATAATTAATTTCTTATTACAAATATTTTCCTTATGCCAATCAGAGATGGAGGATCTCACCCTTTTGATTCTTCTGTGGATGGTTAACCCGTGGATTTCATTTCATACTTTCCTCATCAGATCATGTATTTCCGGATTATCTTTCACCCTGCGATCAAACCGAAAAAAGCTCTTCCTGTTCTTTCCCGTCATATCAAAGTGTGAGATTATCAGATTGTGGTTTGATCCTTCGTATCGGAGATAATCACAATGGCATAAAGGTTAACTGGTGAACCACACACTATTGGCAAGAGCTCGATCCAATCTGCACCTGACAACATGTTCATGCGAACTGCTCTCCAGGATAGAGGATCTTATGAATGCTTGAGATCGAAAAGGTCACACTCCGATAAGAATGTCCTAAAGTCGACGAAATTACCCTCAACTCATAATGAAACACCTTGTTTCTCAAAGTTATTAAGAATATCATTAAAGTCTCAATTGACAAACATGGTTCATCACTAAGTGCCATCATTTCTCATAGGTGAGACCAGAGTTGTTTGCGTTTGCTCTCATCTGTATCAACATAAACAAAAGATGAAAATCTTGATTTGCCTTCATAAGTCATT
This sequence comes from Anastatica hierochuntica, assembly GCA_900406275.1. Classification (NCBI taxonomy): domain Eukaryota; kingdom Viridiplantae; phylum Streptophyta; class Magnoliopsida; order Brassicales; family Brassicaceae; genus Anastatica; species Anastatica hierochuntica. Next base: position 23,972 of record OVAN01003535.1, read on the forward strand.
CGAGTGTGAATAAGATTAGGAGAAGAGGACAAATCTCTAGCTCGAAATTTTGATACCATAACAAAACTAAGCCTCCTCCTCCATGGCCATGAGGAGGGACAAAAAATATGATTCAAATAGTTAAGATTTTTACATTTTTGAAGAACAACATCATTAGGGTTTTAAATTTCGGAAAGGAAAAGAATATGAGGAGCAATTGTTTTGTTAAGCTCCCTTAAATGTTGAATTGTCAAGAGATTCTCCAAACCTTGAGAATTCCAAGCTGTTATTTTTAAGGAACGAGATCGAACAATTTTGGAAAATACATCCTCTTCCAGATTATCGCTGAGATTAGCGTGAATAGTGGCTGGTCATCATTGATATTGTTCTCCTCACGAGGATAGATAGTGTTTTGAGATGTTGTAACTCTTCACCATTTGATTGAGGATTCTACCATCTGAGATGTTCCCAAGTTGAGATTTTTTTAGGTGAGGCCTTAACTTAAGGTGGCTTCCTCTTCTGTACACTTGTAGAGGGTTGGAGTTTTGGGCTGGCTTGTACTTGTTTCTTGTTTGGAGGTCGTCCTAGTCTCTTTTTTGAAGGGAATATGTTAGAAGTTGTTGGTTCAGGAACAACCTCTTGCAGTAAAGGTCATAGGCGTTGGCTCACGTGGGGTCTCTTAATTTGTGATTGACTATACGATTCCTCTAGTCTTTGGTTGGATGTCGAAGCTTGCACCAGATTAATAGCTATTTCTTCAAGTTGGCATTTTTCAACAGCGAGTCTTAGCCTTTCTTTCCTTCCAGCACTTTCCGTAGGATCTACACAGTTCGTATACTGGACCATAACTTCATGAATTTCTCCTATAGCTTCCTCAATTTCTGGTTAGGGAAGTGGTGTATGTCAGTTTGGCGTAGACAAGGGTTCCAAGTAATGAGAGTGTCTCCTTTCAGAAGAGATGTTAGGGGAACAATTCCTACATTTCGTAGTTTTGTTTGGAGATTTGAGTTATCTCTGTTTTTTGCTTTGTACGTCCCCTGTTCTTTTTCTGGCTAGTTGAAAGTTTCTTTCTCTTTCCTCTATTCTTGATTTTCCCCTATCTATTTCCCTAGTTGAGAAGTTTGATATAGCATGAGACGTGGGCTTTCGACCAGTTTCTACCCAACGGAGGTTCCGCCTGGAGTCGAAGTCTCTCTGGCGATAGTGATAGTGCCTGGATTCAGAGTGAGAGGATGGGATTCTCGTATATCTGTCATGATGCTGGTAATATCTTGATATTCCTCCTTTGTAAGAATTTTTTCCTGAAGACATTGGTCTGCTGCCGTTGCTTACATTGGCCCGAGAGATGGGGCGATTCCTCTCATCAAGTCTTCTATGAGTCTCCTCTCGACCACTTATTTGTCGACGTACATTCTCACCAGCAAATTGAGTCTATCTTTGTACTGATTGCATCATATTTTGGGGTACAATGTTCTCTCTCCTTTGAGGCGCATGGAGAGGATTGTCCGGACAAGTTTCTTTTTCATGGTCGAGCATAAAGCATATTTTGCAATGTTTTTCAAGCTTCTCATACACTAAATCAGCTATCACCTCGTCACTGTTAGAAAATTCCACTATTCATTTTGATGTAAGTGGGAGGAGGCCGTTGATGTGAATACACATTTTGATGGCTTTGTCCGATTGTACCAACATTCTAAATAACCAATGTCTTCTTCTATCCTTTGGACAATTGCTTCTGACCATAAGTGCACAGGGAGACCTTGGACATTGATCTAGAACGGGATTTGAGAAGGAAAATATTGTGAAATTGTAGGTTTCCAACGTTGTAAAATGACCATATAGTGGGCAAAATGATAAGGTATGTTGTCCAAGACTAGTTGAAGGTCTTCTTCAGATCTAAACTGGAAAAGAAATGTTTCTTGCCCTAGATCTGTACCCACTGCACGAGTCTCTGTTTTTCCACATATCTGCGAGAAAAGGTATTAACGACAAAATCCTTTGATCTTTTGTGTTTGTTAGTCTTCCAATAAGAGATAGAGCATGTTTCTGAATGAGCTCAGAGTTTTCGAAGTCCAGATCCTAACACGGGCTTTTCTTGGCGGTTCAGAGTGAGCTATGTTCTTCCCTTTCTGTGCTGCAATCCAACATCGGACCATTTTGGTTGGAGCTTACGAAAGCTATAGATCTACAGAAAATCTGCAAAGAAAATGTTAAAAGGTCTTCACCACACAGTGAGAAAGTTCTCCGGTTGGAAATCAAGAAGGTTGGAAGGACATAGCTAGTTAGAGCTTTGGAAGATCGGCTCAGATGCGGCCATAAGAGTTTCAGACAAAAGTTTTCCGGCGAGATCATCTCCATGTTCCTCAGAGGGAGCAGAGGATTTTAGCGGTTAAAAGAGAGCGAAAAAACGTTTAGAAATGGGTAGATGCCAACCATAAATTTTGAATTCTAGGTAGGTGCGGTGGGGTTAACAAACTAAAAAAAGTAGTTACGGTGACCACACGGCGGAAAATTTATTTTTAACTTTATCTTGAAAAATGTGTCTAAGAAAAAAAGAGTAAAAATAAAAATTATTTTTTGTGTTTAAACTAGGTTTAACTCAATCTTTTTTTTTAATTTTTTATTAACATTTTGGTGAGAGACTCTTGGTAAAAAATTCACCATTAGAAGTGCTCTTATGGCAGGATCGTCATAAAACATAAAACATGTTAAATATATTGTTATCTTCTCGGAAAATCATATTTTGTTTCATAATTTTAATTAATTTCTGAAGGTACATATTTGTGATAAAGAAAATAAAGCTACATTAAAATTGTGATAAAAAGGAGCTAGTAAGATCATACTATCGTTACTTAAACAACTCCTTCCAAATAAAATTGAATTGGCGACAATGAGCTTTTCTTTCATCCCTATGGATCATAATATCCATACGTGTACAAATTTAAACTACGAAAAGACTTAGGAATTCAATATAGTAATGTAACGGGGATTCTTATAAGTGAAATACAAATTAAAATTAAGGACAAAGATCCATTCTAGAAAGAAGTGCCACGTCTCTAAACACAGAAGCTTTGTTACCATTAATTATGTAAGTATTAACTAGTTTGTCAAATGGATGCATGTACTTTGGTAATTGTGTAAAGCGTAATCAAAAGCGTAAGCTCGAATTTTGATGGACAAATAAAAAGACTAGAGAAAGACACACCTTGTTCTTTGTCATTACTCTATTTAATATTCGTAAAATTGACAAATATCTCACTATCTCCGTTACCAATACCAGTAAGTTAACATTCACAACTATACTTACACTTATTTTACTCTATTGTTACAATTTTAGTTTATTTTCAACAAAAGTTTATGAACAGCGACCAATGTGTCCGTAATAGTTGATACGAACCAAATTTTTTTTTTTTTTCGGCGATACGAACCAACTAATATTGACATCATGACGTAACAATAAATAAAATACAATGTTTCTAGTTCTACTAGTGTACGAGTTCATTTCTATTAAAAAAAGTTTGGAAATCATGAATTTAAGATTTAATGTGAAGGGAAATTTAGTCGCGTCCATCACGACAGATGCTTGTGTTTGAACGCTTGCATCTGTTTGGATCATGATAATTTTCAAAAAGTACATTGTAGTTAAAAGGCGGTCAAATTATAATTGCACAAAAGAAATTATAAGGATATTACTCAGCGAGATGATAGAATGTTAAAACATGCCAATCCACATATATGATATAGAAAATCGACGACAAAAAATTAATCTTACAACATGCAACAAACATGATGTGGAATACGTGTCAAAGCGTAGCAAACAATATACATATGCTATGAATACAGAGATCGTCTCCACCTTCAAAGAAGTTTTCGATAAAGGATAAATGCTCCCACCACTGGTTGAACGTTTTATCGATCTTAGAGTTATGACTCAACAGATCGATTTGCTGTCCGCATCTCTTACATGCATGACCCGAGAATATTGCAGTCCCATTCTGTACCCCATGTCCGTCTCACCCCATATTCGTGTGTATATATATATATATGGATTAACCAACAAGTGAGTTCATCTAATCATCTATTCTTCCAGTTTAGACAAACAAACAACAACAATAAACATATAAGACCAAACAGACTCGATCAGAGAGATAATCATATTGTAGTTTTAAATTAACAACGAAAGAGAGCTAAACAAAAAAAAGGCGGTGGATTTACGTGTTATGCATGGCCAACCTATAGAAATAGTGGATCATTTTAAGTTGTTTGTTATGTTCATTAGTCGCTAAGCAACTGCAAATGAGAGTTTGTTCAATTAGATGAATAGTGAAGAGATTAATTACATGGAAATGAATTGACTTAGTTTAAGTGATGATGAACCTAGGATTAAATTTCATGATAGCCTTAATTAATATCAAGTCTGATTGGTTACAATTGTACCTTTACATTTTTTGCTATAGTATTTCGGTTGTAATTTTTTTTGTAACTCTAAATTTTACGCTGTCACTTTTTAAAATCAAAGCATAATTGTATATCTTTATTATATATTGTAACTTTATGTATTTCTTATATTTTTTATTTTTTATTTTTTTATAAAAAAAAAACAAATAATAGCTGTAATATTTTATAGATTATTCACATATAAACTACATACTATATATATATTGAACGAAACAGGATATACACCTTATACTAATAGCATTGTTTCAGTTTCTATAAATGCCATGCATATTAGACCAGAGAAAAAATAATAAAGAAAGTTAAATAATATATATA
>OVAN01003536.1:0-28713 GCA_900406275.1 Anastatica hierochuntica
TTATGAAATTTGGTTCTCGATAAGTTCGGTTTGGTTCTTCAAAATTGGTCTACGAAAATCGAGACAAGGATCGATCGGTCCTGGCCAAGGATCAATCAATCCATGTCCTTCTTTCAGGACATTTTTCCTCTTCACAACACTTTCTTTGATGCTTGAAATCCGTCCAAAATACGATTTTTCCGCACATTCAAGCTCGATACCTGTAAAAACACTAAAGAACACAAATCCGCTCCAAATAGAGCCAAATACATACTAAAAACCATATTTTTCGACTACAAACTGTAATAAAACCTATATAATGCTAACACATCAGTTAACAAAATGAAATTTTCAAAATACATGCTTCAATCTTAGTATTTGAGCCTTTGTAATTTTGTCTCTAAAACACTTATAAATCCACTTAAATCTAATTTAAAATCAAATCCATATATAAATCTTAACTATTGAATAACACTTTATTTTAATTTGGATTTCAAAGTTATAGAACCAATAACACATGATTTCAATATCAATTGTAAAATCATTGATCCAATAACACATCATTTGATTTGAGAAATCAAATTCATTAAAATCATAGAACCAATAACACCCCCTCAGTATTTGAACCTTTGTAATTTTGTCTCTAAAGCACTTATAAATCCACTTAAATCTAATTTAAAACCAAATTCATATATAAATCCTAACTATTGAATAACACTTGATTTTAATTTGGATTTCAAAGTTATAGAACCAATAACACATGATTTCAATATGAATTGTAAAATCATTGATCCAATAACACATGATTTGATTTGGAAAATCAAATTCATTAAAATCATTGAACCAATAACACCCCCTAAAATATCAAATATTTACATTCAACATTTATAAAACTATTTCGTACATTTGACATAGACCTAAAATTTTTTTTTTCATTTAAAAAAAGCATTCGTTTCTGAGTGTTTGCTAATCAAGCAACTGAATTTTTTATTTCTTAATTTAATATAATAAAAATATATATAAAAAATAAAACTCACATTTAAATTATTATATATGAAAAATATATTTTACTTTGATAAGTAAACATAAAAATTATCACATTATAACTAAACCTTCCATATAATATTTTCACATAAAAGTGGGCGTTCGAGCAGACGTTCGGGTGTCTGCTCTGGTTTATTCGGATTACAAGTTTCGAGGCTAAAGGTTTAAGTCTCGTTCGTGTATCTTTACATTCTGATTTGGTTCAGTTCAGATCTTTGAGGGTTTGATACGGGTCCAGATGCATGTTTAAAATATGTAGAAAAAAAAGTCTAAATGTATCTAAAAGTCTAAAATCCAAACATTTCTAATAATCGAGGTATTTTCTTATATTTTAGTTATTTTTGTATATTAGATCTTAAACTAACGAATATATTTTAGTATATAATTGTAATTTAGGTATTTTTGGTACTCGAAATATTTCAGTTCGGGGAAATCGATATTGGTTTTTCGGATATTGCAGTTTTGCATCCATTCGTTTATCGATTTCAGTTCGGATTCATTACCACATTTTGGATCTGATTCGCTTTGATTTTTCGCATCCGTGTATTTTATCTACATCTACTTACATCCGCGAATTCGTGGGAGCCACCTAGTTATCTTTCAAAGAAGATACATTGATTTCAAGAATTTCTATCAAGAACAACAACCCTTTTTCAAGTTTGTATATTTTGATGAGATACTCAATCTCACATATGATACAACTATCATGTTTCGTAAGTGTATCTTTTTATTATTAATTTTTTTATCAACCTCACAACTACCAGTAAGAGCCCCAGAGATTGGTTGCCCAATTTGGAGGAAAAAACTCTACAAACACATAATCATCATAAAAAACATGTGAGCCCCGAGTTAGGCAATCTGCTTCAATGTTCAACGTGCGCAGGATGGTAGTAAGAGAGAAATCGGGAAAGTGTTGGCGCAGCTGCAGGAGGTCCTGAATGAGAGTATAGAAGGCTGGCCAATCATCCGGGTTCTGGATAATGCTGGTTAGTTCCGCGTAGTCGGTCTGGAAGATTTTACAATCGATCCTTCTCTAATGTATTTCCATCATCGCCCACAACAATGCCTCCAGTTCTGCATGCAGTGGTGATAGACTTCGTCTATGACATTTTACCCCGAAAAAAATGCCTATTCATCCCAATCGTGACATATCCATCCTAGTCCAAAAGTGGTATCAGTTTGTTTCCAAGATCCATCTACACTGCATGTTAATCCAGTGGTAGTTGCAGTTGTTGCAAGTGAGTGATCTTCAGCCGGTACATGTAGAACTTGGGCTTCTTTCCAGGAAAAAAATATGTCTCTGCATTTGTTATAATCTCATCGAAAGGTGTATCTACCCCTTGAAAAACCTTTTTATTCCTTGCTTTCCAAATGAGCCATAAAACCCATTAAAAAATATCATGATTGTCCCAATCACGAAATCGCAAGGGATTTCTCCAAAAGAGGGAGTCCACATTTGTGTAAAGCGAATCCTTTGGGAAATGTCCCTATCTCTCTGGGTTCGTGCAAACATCCCAAATCTGCACAACGACACTACATTCAAAAAACACATGGTTTATTGTCTCCTCGCCTGAACCACAGTGCTTACATAGTGTATCACATTGCATTCCTCTATTTACTAGTTCTGTCGTTACTGCCAAGCTTTCAGTAAAACTTGCCAGAGGAAATGTTGTAATTTCATAGGGCACTTGACATTCCATGAAAAAGCCTTCAAAGTCTCTAGTCCTAGGCCCCATCCATTGCTATTAATATGTATTATCTCCAATGAGTTTAGGAGTTTGTAACCCGATTTTACCGTATATTGGCATGATTTCGTAAGATGCCACACCATACCATCATATATTGTGGTACGGCTTGGCTGGATACCCCAGATCAACTCTATATCTTCCGGGTTAATGAACTTGTGTAAAATTGGCAAATGTCATTCCCTTGTCTCAGGGTTGATTAAATGTTGTACTTGTAACCTCGGATGCTAAATCCTGCCTCGACCTCATGCCGATTTAGGATTGACATCTGGAATCCACGGGTCATGCCATACTGAAGTATTTATACACGATCCTATCCTTTTACATACCCCCTGTCTGAGCAAAGGTTGGGTTGAGAAAATACTCTTCCATCCGAATGATGGTGAAGACGGTTTCCTAGAGTTTAAAGGATGAATGTTTCTAAAGTATCTTCCTCTGAAAACTCGAGCAACCAGTGACCCCGGAAACTGAATTAGCCTCCAATATTGTTTGGACAATAAAGCCGTATTGAAATCTGCCAGTGATTTAAAACCAAAACCTCCGTCCTCTTTTGGAATACATAATTTGTCCAAAACCCAATGGAGACTGCGATTACATCCATTGAATCTCCACCAAAATTTGGAAATCGCACTAGTTAACTTTGAGGTTAACTCTTGGGAAAGCTTAAAAAATGACATGATATAGTTGGGTAGTGCAAAAATAACTGACTTAATCAGGATTTCCTTGCCCCCCCCCCCCTTTGATAAAAATTTGGATGACCATCAATTTATTCGATCTCCCAGTCGTTCTCGAACATAATTAAAAGTCTGACTCTTAGACCTTCCCAGACTTTTGGGTATTCCTAGATAGGAACCCATCCCCCCTTCTTTCATGATTCCTAGATGTTGTTTCATCGACTCTTTAAATTGACCCGAGACATTTTTCCCAAACATAACCGAAGACTTATCAAAATTTATCACTTGTCCTTATGCTTTCCCATATTCCTGTTGAACATCCAAAATGGCTTGACACTGTGATATCTCTGCCTTACAGAAGAAAATACTATCGTCAGCGAAAAGTAAATGAGAAATTGTCGAACTATTTTATGTAATCTTAATCCGCGTTATCGCATTATCATGTTCTTTCTGCCTGATATTGGCAATGAGGACCTTCGTGCATATAATAAAAATATACGGAGATAAGGGATCCCCTTGTCTTAATCCCCGTTGGGGAATAATGTTTCCCGTCGGCCGACCATTAAAAAGAACTTTATAAAAGACCGAATGAACACACCGCATTATCCAGGATATCCACACCCGACCAAACCCAAACTTCTGTAGAACTTCTTCCAGAAATGACCATTCGATACGGTCATATGCCTTACTCATATCCGTCTTTATTGACATGTACTCGTAGCGACACTTCTGGTTAATTCGAAGACCAAGAAACATTTCTGGAGCAATCAGAATATTATTTGTTATCAATCTTCCAGACACAAAGGCTGATTGTGTCTCCGAGATGACGGACGGTAAAAGCTTCTTAAGCCTCAGGCATAAAAAATTTTGAAATAATCTTGTAACCCACATTACACAAACTAATCGGTCTAAGTTTCAACATTCTCTTTGGTTGATCTGTTTTTGAAATGAGGCAAATATTTGTCGCATTCAATCGAGGGTCAAATTTTCCAAAACGGAAAAAATCTTGGACCAATTTAACCAGATCCTCCTTTGTAGTCCCCCAATACCGCTGAAAAAATAATGTTGTCATTCCATCGGGCCCCGATGCTTTTTTCGGATGCATGGTAAAATGCACCGCTCTCACCTCCAGCTCCGTAAAGTCTATAGTAAATATTTGATTCATGCTATTCGTGATAATAGGATTAACATTTTGGAGAACCTGAATAAAAACGCCCGTATCAGTATGTTGGAAGAGCTCATTAAATTACTCGATCGCAATTTTTTCCATTTCTTCCGAAGATTCCTCCCACGATCCTTGTGAATTTATTAGTCCCAAGATTCGATTTCGCGCTCGCCTCTGTTTAGTTGAGGCGTGAAAGAATTTTGTATTGCGATTTCCCTCTTTCAACCATAAATTCATACTCTTTTGTTTCCAGAAAATTTCCTCTTCCTTGTAAGCCTCCAGGAGCTTCCGTTTAATGGCTATAATAATGTCTTGCGGAAGGGAATCATCATTTTGGGCTTCCTCCAATTTAACCTTCAACGCTTCAATCTTCTCCTTACCTGGTGGAACGTTATTCTTTCTCCACCAGGAGATTGAGTTGCGAAAATTATGTAACTTATCCACGAAGCCTGACACCCTGAAATTCCTTGTTCTTTGCCACCCATGTGCTATAGCCTCAGAAAAACCCTCCTTTCCAATCAATCGCTTATCAAACCGGAAATTTTTGTAGGATTTTTCCACTTTGTAATTACACTTTAAAAGGATCGGCCGATGGTCAGACCCAATCCTTGCTAAATATCCTACCTTCAAGTGACCAAACGTATTATGCCACTCTTCATTTACCACAACCCTGTCCAGCTTACACCTAACATTTTGTTTATTTTTTGTTCCTTTTCAGGACAATTGATCCCCTGCGCATTGGAACTCCGTCACTCCAAAATGACTTAACATCTGATTAAAAGGTAAGAAAGATATCGCTGGCCGCATATTCCCACCTTTCTTCTCATGGTTTCAAGTTAATTCATTTAAATCACCTATTATTAGCCAAGGTTTAGATCTTTGATCCCCTATATCCATTAATTTATCCCATACTCTAAAACGATTCGTAGCCACAGGGTCTCCGTAGACAAAAGAGATTGAAACTTTAAATCAATAAATCGAGGCATCCACATACATAATTCGATTACTAGAAAACAAAACATCTCATTTTATTTCATTATTATAAAAAAATAACAAATCCACCACTTGATCCTAAAGGATCCACCGTGTACATGTTATTGAAACCAAATTGCAACTGACATTTTTTAAAATAAAAAGAAAATTGCTTAGTTTCTGATAAAAACACTATATCAGGACTAAACTTATTCAAAAGATCTCTCAACGTATCCGCTGTCAAGTCATTCTCAGCTCAAGATCTTCACGGATGAGCTGGTGGCTTCAGGGGAACCACCATTCCTTTCTTCGTTTCCTTGGAAAGCACCGTACCCCTCGTGCTTCCTGTGACCTAAATACCTCTTTGTTTTGTCCCTGCAATACGAGATATCAATGATTTAAAGTGCAGTGATATTTGTACATTTTTTCCTTTTTTAACCAAATGCTTTTTAGGCAAAACCAACAACATCTTATTTCTTTTTCGTATATTCATGCCCATAATTTTCTTCCTAGCTTTGCTACCCCTTACAACAAAGTTCAATCTATGATCTAATGAAATATCCCTCATATCCTCTACTAAAACATCTAAACCCAAAGGAAAATTTTTCTGAGAATGTTTAGTACCTTCATTACTTGAAGATGCATTCTCTGGCTCCTTTAGCAGAATCCCAGCAGCTCCAATACCAGCAGAGCTATTAACCTCCTCCAAGGTCTTAATGCTTAAACCCTCTTCCACTTGTAAACTCGTCCCATAAAGATCAGACCCAAGAGCATTCTGATTTTCGTCCCCCTCCTCAGCCAGTACTAGTGCCTCGTCTACCATTTCACCATCCTCAACCAAGAGGTCATCATTATCAACAAGGTCCTCTGCCATGTTAAGCTCTCTATTCCCATCATCGTCGATGTCTGCCACCGCAACGACTTTACCTTTATCAAAAGTTACGGTTGCCAGAACTAGATTCTCCTTCGTCATATCTGTATCCAATGCATGGCCGGATTTAACAGCATACAAAGGTTGTGGCCACGACGAAGGTCGAACTTTCGGTGCGTAGAAGCTACTTCCTGCCTTAGACTTGGTCTCCTTTAAATTATAACGAGAACCACCGCTTCTATTAAACTTGGGTCGGGACACCCTATTAGCAACATCATTCAAGACATTTTCCGCATACGTTTCATGATGTGTTCCTCGATTATCCGAACTACCTTTGTTTCTGCCATCCCGGATTTTTGAATCTCGATCCAAACTCTCCACCAAATCCAAGTCTAAATCCCTCTTGACAGGCAGCTTTGATGTCCCCTCTCTAACAGCTCTGTCCCTACCATGAAAGACACTCTTCTTTTCTAGAGGCACCCTTTATTGCTGATAACCAGAAACATCCAACTCCGGACAATCGGAGACATCATGTGTGAGGAGATGGCAGTGTCGACAATACCCGTGTAGCCTGTTGTCCTTGAGTTCAACTTTGATCTCTTCACCATGATCGAAAGGAACCACTGTTTTGAAAAAGTGGCTTAAAGCCATCGATTTTAACCAACACACTCCCCGAATCCTCATCAACCTCCTTGACCTCACTGATCGCCTTTCCCACAGCTCGAATACTCGCCTCCTCCCACAAGTGCAAAGGGATATCTTGTGTCTTGACCCAAAAAGAGATGGCCGAAGGATATGATGGTAACACCACTGGTTCCCAACGGACAAGGGATATCATCCAGCCATCAAAGTGATATGGGCCATAGTTGAGTACATCGACAATGTCTCTTTCAGTTTGGAAGTTAAACTGAAATTTCCCATTACCTATCTCCCTTCCTTCAACTTTTCCTTCCAGCTTCCAAATCTTTGGTAGATTCGCGAAGAGATTCTCCATTCTTTACACAGACGAATTCATCAATCTCCTTATGAGGGTTAAGGAGAACTACTGGACCTGTCTAGCAATGCTACTCTTAGACAGCCTAACCGATTCCGTACGGACGACACCTTTACCACAGTTAACACCCAATTGAGCCATTCTCCTAGTCACATCAAGACTCCAAAAATTTATGTAGCACCGAAGATAATAAACCAAACCAAACTCAAGATGCATCAATGCTTAATTGTGAACCCCTCTAGTCTCAAGAACAAAGAAACAATCGTGATGTATTGACAAGCAAAACCTACACCATTCCTTGAATATATACTCCAACCTCTAACTGTGAATGCGGAAAGGATCTGCTCGCAATGAATAACAGATCGTGTGATTAAGAAAATTGATCCTTCGAAATACCAAGACAATCGCTGACTATTCCCAAAACCAAAATCAACTCTGATTCTTGCCTTAATTGTGACCTGCAACCTTAAAAACGGAACCCGAACTGATGCTCTTGTCCATAACTCAACCTCCCTGAAGATCCTCTCTGAGATCTCGATGATACGAAGATAAACCCATTACCAAATCACCTTTTATGTCCTAAATCACCTTTTATGTCCTAAATCTACCATTAAAAATATGAATGTTATTTAACTTATCAATCAAATATTAGTATTATTTGATTTTCTTTTATTATCATATATTTTTAATATACATTTACTAGAACTATAAATTAATTTGAATTCAAAATATTAAATTTCTGTATAAGTTGAACAACTAAATTAAATAGTTTTTTTTTAATTTATGGTCAATATACAATATCTCAAGAATGTACTAACCATGTACCTATGTCAGCGATTATAATTTTTTTGAGATAACTTTCCATATTCAAATTTTAAATGAAAATAAATTTATTATTTTAAATTTGTGTCCAACATTTAACTTTCCATATATAAGTGAAAAATCTGTTAAAGAGTCGATAATCACAAATATTGGGAAAGTGTTTACTAGTAATATTATCGAGTGTGAAAATGGAAACTTCGACGTTTCTATATTTACTTTATATTATTATATCGAATTATGATATTTTGCTAGGACGTTATGCAAATTTTAACTTCATTATGTGTTTTATACCTAAAAATCGGAAAATCTAGTTTTATATGCAAACTTTAACTTCTATATATTGTGTTAAAACTAACTTATTTTCGGAATATATCACAAAAAACGATTTAATGTCTCTGGTAAATTTTAATTTCATCAATGATTCATCTCATTTACCGAGTGATTGAAGAACAAATGTGAAATTTCTACGTTTTGAAGTCAATTTGGTCCAACCCTCGAAGTAATTTCGTCGATAAAAAACATTTAAATTAAATATATAAATAATGATGTGTATATCTTTTATATAATATTCCATCAAACAGAATGTTCATGGTAACGATTACAATATATATTTAGTTTGCATGAATATTGAATTAAAAAAACTAAAGAAAATTATTTCATACATGTTATTGAATAGACATAAATTTGTTCTATATATACTTTTTATCCCACCATCAACTTTTTATAAAAAAGCTTTAAAAAAGATATTGAAAATTTCAAATCTTTACGAGACGGATGGAGTAGAAAATATTTTGATAAGAATGTGAATAAAATATCAAATTTTTACATTTAACATATTAAAAATATTTCATACAACAAAAGTTTTTTCATTTAGAAAACGATTTCATTTCTTAGTAAATGCTAACCAAACAATTGCTCCGTTTTTCATTTCTTAATTTAATATATTAAAAATGTATAACAATATAAACTTACATTTAAATTATTATAGATGTAAAATCTATTTTACTTCGGCAAGTTAACATAAAAAATATCACAGAATAGTTAATCCTCTGTATAATACTTTTATGTAAAGGTGGACGTTCGAATATTCGCTCAAGTGCGGTGGAGTTAATTTGAGTTACGAGTTTTCGGAACAAAATATTGTTTAAGTCTTAGTTGGGTATCTAAACATTTTGATTGGGTTCAGTTCAGATCTTGGATATTTGATTAGGGTTTAGATCCTCATTTAAATTATATAGAAAAATAAAAAATCGTAACATATCTAGAAAACTTCAAAAGTCTAAAATTTTCAAGAAAATCTGAGTATTTTCATGTATTTTAAATTTTTTTAGACATTAAATCTAAAAATAACTAATATATTTAAGTATATAATTGTAATTTACGTATTTTTTATATTCAAAAATATTTCAGTTTGGAGCGAGAGTGATTTCAAATTTTCAGGAAATAAAATTTTGCAATCGTAAAAATATTCAACCGGTTGTAATTCGGATTTGATATAAAAAGATGGGATTGGCCAATGTTGTTTGGATTTAGGTGTTTTATACACACCTTCTTAAACTGGGGATTAGAGGGACAGCCACCTGGTATAATATAACTATAGCGGAGGTCACCCTAGTACTTAATTTAAAAAATGTTTTATTTTGATAATTCCGTTTGGCGTAGAAAGCATCCACCTGCTTTTTTACATCATCAAACCCTTTTTCTCATCTCTCTCTCTCTCTCTCCGATGGTAGGACAAGACAAGAGTCAAAGCTAGCAGCCATGGCTGTTTCTCTTTCTTTCACCTAACCCTAATCTCCATTTCCTTCATTTTCTTTCTCTCTTTTACATATCAAGAAATGGATCTCTCCGACATTCGGAATAACGATGGCTCTGCCGGAGGGTCTCTTCATCTAGTTGATGCGTCTCTCTCAATTGTCCCCAGATCTACTTCTACTGAAGACGCCGCGTTAGCCACGACTTCTTCTGCGGCGGCGGCGGTCACTAGTTCCGGGGTTTTAACGAAAAGGTCGACGAAAGATCGTCACACGAAAGTCGACGGAAGAGGGAGGCGGATCAGGATGCCGGCTCTTTGCGCCGCCAGGGTTTTCCAGTTGACGAGAGAGCTCGGTCATAAATCCGATGGAGAAACCATCGAGTGGCTTCTCCAACAAGCGGAGCCAGCGATTATCGCTGCTACCGGAACTGGAACTATTCCGGCGAACTTCTCCTCTTTGAGTGTCTCGCTACGAACCAGTGGGTCGACTCTTTCTGCACCGCCGTCGAAGCCGGTGCCTCTTTACGGCGCCCTTGGACTGACCCAGTACGACGAACACGGAGGCGCGTTTGGGGCTCACACAGCATCGCCGCTTTTAGGGTTTCATCACCATCTCCAACAACAGCATCCGAACCAGCGGTTAGATCAATCTCCGGTGGAAGCAGTTTCAGGAACTGACGGTGAGGATTTCTCGAGAAAACGGTACAGATCGGTCGATTTAACAAAGGAAAACGATGATCGAAAGCAGAACGAGAGCAAATCCTTGAAGGAAAACGAAACAGCGGCCGGAGCAGCAGCTTCGATGTGGGCGGTTGCTCAAACGAGCAGGTCTACCCCTGGAAACACATTTTGGATGCTTCCGGTACCAACCACCGTCGGGAATCAAATGGACGCCGCAGGGCAACGAGCCAATATGTGGCCATTCATAAACTCTACCGGAGCTGGAGGCGGAGCCCCAACTCATTTTATGGCGGGGACGGGGTTTAGTTTTCCGATGGATCAGTACAGAGGAACTCCCCTTCAACTAGGTTCGTTCGTAGCTCAGTCTCAGCCGCAAGCTAGTCACAGTCTGGGGCTAAGTATGCCAGACTCGAATCTTGGGATGCTAGCCGCTTTGAACGCGGCTTATTCTAGAGACGACAACACAAACGCAAACGCAAACATTGAACAAGTAAACGATACCTTGGAACGTCAAGAGAAGCAGACGCAACAAAGCGATCCGGACGATGATAGTAGGGATGAGAATAAGTCAAATAGCTCTGAGTGAGATTCTATGAACCGTTTGAATTGGTAAGAACTGATATAAAAAAAATTGAAAACGTTTCTAGCAGTTTGATTGTGTGTTTGTGAATATTTGTGTGTTTTTGTTAGTCTATAGACTAGATTTGTGTGAGTGAGGGGTATTTGTTAGGTTTTGTCCAAATGGACTCGTGGGGGAAAGGGAGAGAATGAAATGTTCCTTCCATTGGACATAGTAGGAATCATTTAGGACCCGTGAGGTCCGTGACTTCATTCAATTTCTATTTTTCATTGTTAAGTTTCTTATATTTGTATGATTCCATTTGATTTCTTTTTTAAAAAAATTCTTCGCTTTACTATTTCTTTCTGGAATTGATTATCAAATAAAGTTGGTGGGAGGGAGTTTATAAGTTTCTAAGAAAGGGGGTGGGGAGAGGGTTGCAAGTTTAAAATTGCAAAGGGGGTAAGAAAAATGTTTGTTTCCCAACAAGGCCTCTTTCAAATGTTAATATCAACAAATGTGCCATTTAAAAAGAGAAGAAAACAAAAGTTGATTACGAGAAAGAATCTTCAATTTGTCGTCATGGTTGTTTCTTTCACAGATCCATCAATTCCTACCATCGATTGCACTTAATCCTCCATAAGATCCATACCTAATATTGATTATGTTTCCACACACCAATTGGTTAGGTAGGTTCGTAAATGTTGACTCGTGAAACAAATCCAAGTTTGTGAAGTCTCACTTAAATGAAAGAGATAAAGTAGTACTTGAAGATCCAACGGCCTCCAACCGATTTAGTCTTCCACTATTTTACCAATTGTATCTTCTAACATTATTAGTATAATATAAGATTATGAGGTTAATAATATATGTTTGTGAATAAGAAAAATGCTTTTGGGTCTAATAAAAATGTTATGAAGTTGTAAGCTCTTAACAAATGTAAGTGTAAAAGTCTTGTATTGCTTAGGGAATGAAACTTTTATTTGCTTACATATGGGAGAACGTAAAAATGAGTTCAAATGTGTTGTGAAAGAGAGGATTGGAGAAACCATATGTGCGTCGCCGCAGTCGTCCGTCCGGCGCGCGGCTCATGGCTCGAGAAAAATGTGGGCCGAGGGCCCTCTAAAGATGTTTTTTTGGACAAAATTCCCAATCAACACGCATTTCGTTTATAAACAGCGTGCATTTTTCTCCAGAGTCTAAAACGGCATGCAATGTGCGCTCTGTTGCTTCTGAGCTTGAACTTGTCAAACCGAGAACGAGTCTTGCGCCATCCTTCCTCCTATGCGCACATGCCGTCAGTAGCAACCTCTCCTCGAGTTCACATTCCCGAATATTCCTTGGGCGAACGCTTCCTCCCGTGGCAATAAAAAGAATACTCGAGTCTCTCATTCCTCATCATTTCGAAAAACAAACAATCATTCCAACGCTCTCTCTCTCCTTCTTCATAAGTTTCAGATATTATATAAAGTAGATTATAGTTCGTAGATTCTGTAGTTCGAGTGTAGAGAATATAGTCTCGCCATGGTTGTATCTTGGGATTCTGAAATCGTTTAAGACCATCACTACGAGCGATTTTTAGAATTAAGAAAAGAGATTATCTCGACTCCGTGTTTTTTCCATTCGGGTTTCTTGAAACATTTTCTCGGGTCTCCTCCTATTTTCTTTAAAAATTGTTATCATTTTACATCGTTCTTTCTTATTTGATTTTGCGACTCCTACAATCTTAATTCTAGAAATCCGCTTTCGTTTTTTGCTCTATCAGACGATTTAAAAAAATTATCAACGATTCTAAAAATCTCGATTAAGCATTTTTGCGAAAGTTGTGATATGGTTTTTGTGAAACGTTTAAAAACATTTTCTTTTTAACTATTATCAAAAACGGATTTGTGATATGCCTCGAGCATTGCTGCGAATTATTTCTAAATAGAGAATCGGGTTTGCAATGCATTGCGGTTTCCGTAAATCATTTTTATGAACTGTTTTTGCGAACACTTTCGGTAATTCCCGCGAAATGATTCATATTCTGGAAAAATCAATTGAGAACGTTGCTAACATTTTTTCAGAAATGCTATTAAAATAGCTTCAATTTAATCGTAATCGATATATAAAATTTATTTAATCATTACTGTCTATCTCTAGTTTAGTTTACTATGAATAGGTGTCTAACGAAAATGATACCACCAATGTCACCGTCGAGACACCTCTTTGATTGAGACACCTTTTGTGGATGTGTCTAACGCATGTAGGAGGAAATGGAACCGAGACTACATGTCTTGCCTTATTTGGAGAATCACTTTCGATAGTCAATGCTCCGACAACGTTCTATCAAGCTTCTTCATATGTGTCTAATATTGTGATCACGAGGCTAATGCCTGAAAAAGTTGATGGCCATGGCTTCAAAACATGGTA
The DNA here is from genome assembly GCA_900406275.1 of Anastatica hierochuntica. Taxonomy (NCBI): domain Eukaryota; kingdom Viridiplantae; phylum Streptophyta; class Magnoliopsida; order Brassicales; family Brassicaceae; genus Anastatica; species Anastatica hierochuntica. Next base: position 13,675 of record OVAN01003536.1, read on the forward strand.
AAAGAATGTGTATTCTTCCTCACTTCGATGAAACTTGAAAAGTAATTCAAGGAGGACAAGCTGATCTTTTCTCCTGGGAACATTGGCTTGTATATTCAATATGCACGATTGACGTTTAGGTTCACTCTGATTACCTGTGCAAGGGATGGATTCTCGGACATCTTGTTGTCCATTGTATAAAGTGTATACTGATGAAAAGACTTATAAAACGTCGAAGAAGTTGTGGGAAGCCTTGGAGAAGAAGTACAAGTCTGCGGATGCGAGTTGTAAGAAGTTTAGCCACGACAAAGTTCTTGGAATTTAAAATGGTGGACAATAAGCCAATCATGCCGCAAGTTGAAGCGCTCCAACTGCTGTGCCACAAGATAACTCTTGAGGGGATGTCGATCTGCGAGATCTTCATTGTGAAATGCTTCTTTGAGAAGCTTCCCCCGAGCTGATTAGACTTCAAGAACTACCTCAAGAACAAGAAAAAGGAAATGTCTCTTGAAGACATGATCACTAGACTACGGATGGAGGACATAAACTACACCAATATTGGGACTCACACTCGTTCGCACACTGTCAACGTGGCTATGCACAAAGCAGGGTGAATGACAAAGGAAAGGGAAAAGCCGTTGAGAAGCAGTCTCTGAAAGCTAACTTCTCCACGAAATTCAAGAAGCAATGAGCTGTGGGAAAGAAGTTCAAAGGAAAGTGTTACCACTGTGGAAAGATAGGACACAAGTTCGATTTATGTCGTAACAAATCTAAGGAAAACACCGCGAACCTGATGTGTATATTTTCATGCATTTTTTGGTTCCATTTAGTCATTCTTTTACCATATTTAGGTTGTAAATGATGCATGTAGCCACTAGAATTCATGCATTTTAAGAATTGAGTCTAACTTAGGATATTCGTGCATTTGCATGCATCTTGTTGCATTTATAGGTACACCTTTTGAGAAGTTCAATGGAAGGCCTAGTGGATGAACTCTAGATGGAATCAAGGTCAAGAATCAAGAAGAAAAGGAGCTAAATGCATGTGGAGAAGGTTGAAACAAAGAAACTAGCAAAGGAGCAAAGAGGAGACAAAAGACAGCTTATGCTTGTTGCTATCGACCAACCATGTTGATAGTGGCATGCATAAGGTAAATAGCAACAAACATGAACATAGTTGCTGCCCTGGCAACTATCGACCAAGCCGATCGATAATGAACTGCATAAGGTCAATAGCTCGTTGCACTCGACCTTATGAACTCCTAGGGCAACACTTTTTCATCTTCACTTGTATAAATAGTTCCCTTAAGCCATCAAGAATATATTTTTCAATATCTTTGATATCTTTTGCAATCTTTCATCTCTTGTAATAATTTTAAAGGATTTTAGATCTCCACAAGATCAAACCTTGAAAACCTTAGGATATTTTATATTAAGCTTTATTTCTCTCATCTTCTACTTCTACTTCTTTTAGTATTTAGATCTAAGATAATGAAAGCTTAAAGACCAAAACTTTGTCTTTGTATTTCCATGAATCTTAGTGAGTAGATTTATTTAGATCTTGAGATGTAGTAGACTAGGATTAGATCTAGGATTGTAATGGATAATAGGTTAGGTTTTGACATATATTCCTTCTAGATTTTGTTTAGATCTTTAAAAGGATATTTCTTGCTCATTGACACCTAGAAAGTGTTCGATGAAATGTTTGTGATATCAAAGTCTATGTTTTTCATCTTGGCTCACGAGAGTAGATGTCCATAGGTGTTAAATAGTTAAAAAGATTTGTAGATTACTATCACTTGCATGTTTAGATAGGCAAGAAACGAGAGTTGAGCCTTATAATGTGCATGGGAGATAGAACTTCGCCACGATAGTGAGATAATCGATAATGAGGGGATCTTTGGATTAGGAATAGGTTTAACCATCTAATAAAGTCGAGATTCAGCCCATTACAGTTATAGATTGAGCCCGAACTGATTACTATATCTCAAGATCCGTCTTTTATTAGTTTTAAAAGTTTAAGTTTGCATCTCTCTTGCGTTTACTTATTGCTTGGTTTATTTATGCAATTTCATTATGCTTACTTACTTTTATGTTGCATTGAGTTTAGATTCGTGACACCCCAACTTAATCGAAATCCCTATACTTAGAATTTTATTGCTTTCTCTCTTGTTTAGTGTCTAGCTTTCCGCCTTTAATTCCTTGAATGATAACCTTAAAATACTACAACCGAACATTGGTCTCTTACAGTTTAGTTAGGTTTTCGCTCTAGGTTTATAAATTTAAACTTGTTTAAGAGGTCCAATAACCGCTTGTCAAGTTTTGGTGCCATTGCGCAATGAATTAGGATATTGGCTAAAAACTTCAAAGAGATTTCTAAGAATCAAAGGACTAGGTTTTTTACTCTTTGTTTATTCTATCTACGATCTAATTGTCTTTGGTTGATTTTCTTTTGCTTGTGCAGGTACATGATAAAAAGATAACCAAATACTAGGCTTCTTGATATTGATCCTACTCACATCGAAAGAGAGAACGAATGACAAAGAAGAGCTAGGGAAAGAAAAGATCATCTATAAAGATTAGGGATGAATCAAGGCATGGAAGAAGGTAATCCTCGAGAGTAATTAGGGAACACACAAGGAGAACGACCACACCCTCCACCTCAAGGAGTGGTTGGTGGTAATGGAAACCACGCAAACCCTCCATTCATCCACCAAGAGGAGAAACTCGAATTGGAGACTGTGATGAACGTTTACAAATGGTGAAAGATTAGGGATAAGGCCTCCACCAATCTGAAAAATAACTTCAAAATCAAGTCTAGCATGGTTAATATGGTGCAAAATGATGGTTTTTTCTGTCTACCATTGGACAACCCTCTCGAGTATTTAGATAACTTTGAATGGTTGTGTGAAATGGTGAAGATCAATGGTGTATCGGGGGATGTGATAAAGTTGACTTTGTTTCCATTTTCTTTGGGTGACAAAGCATCACAATGGGAGAAAAGTGTTGTGGCATCTTCGATCACAACATGGGATGAGTGCAAGAAGAGATTCTTGGCTAAGTTCTTCTCGCTACAAAGAAAGGCAAAGATAAGAACTGAAATTTTTAGTTTCAAACAAGGAGGAGTAGAATCGCTAAATGAAGCTAGGGATCGTTTCAATGATCACATTAGAATTTTCCCTCATCATGGTATCACAAAAGGCAACTTGCTTTAAATCTTCCATAGAGGTATCCATGAGAAGTTTCAATGGATACCGCTTGCTTTGAATACCGCTTCAATGGGAAGTTTTGGTAGTCTTTCAACCGAGCAAGGAGAAAAACTCATTGAGAATTCGGCGCGAAGTGTCAATTGTGATGGAGAAGATTATAATAGAACAGTGAGAAGCTCTAGCTCTAATGATGATAAGATTAAAGAGCTCAATGATAAAATGAACAAAATCTTGCTCCACACAAGGAGAGGAGTTCACTTTGTTGAAACCGAATGTGAAGGAGGACAAGGTGGTGAACTGCAAGAAGAATGAGGGTACTACCAAAAACACTTATACAAAGGAAAAAATCCCTAAAATAAAAACTTGTCCTATATAAACACCAATATGGAGAACCCACAAGATCAAGTGCACCCCCCCATCAAGATTAACCAACAAGGGTTTCAACCAAAGCACAACTACTGCCAAAAGTCTCAACAACAACTTGGCTCTTCCAAGGAAGAAGAGAATCATGCCATTCTCAAGAGGTTACTTGAAGGGCAAAGCGAGGGTAGAGCCGATCTCAACAAGAGATTTGGACAGATGAATACAAAGATGAAAGCTATGTACCAAGACATGAACATCAATGATGCAATACTGGATGGGAGATTCCTAGTCCTTGATCTTCTGAAAGAGAGATCGAAACTTCTGATGTTTTTGTTGGTTTTTCTGCGGTTTTATGGATAAGAATAGATAAGGATGATTGGATAGAAGGATATATGAGTTAAAGATCTAGAGAATGAACTCTTTTGTAATCTAAAACAAGTTGTTGTAGAGAATGAACTCTGTTAGCAAGCTGACTCTTCTAAATATTACACACCAGAAGATTATGAAGAGAGATATGACACACTCAATTCACGAAAAAGATAGAGAGAGAATGTCTCTTTTTCTGATTAAAACTTCGCTGTGATCCTTTGATGGGTTGAGAATATGGGACATGTTGAATCATAGCTTGAAACCTTCTGGTTTGGTCGGAACATACTTTGGAGCGCGTATATGTCCAGATCGTGAACAGTAAGATGCGACCTGTTTGCAAAATTCATATCTCTCAGGTCTAAAATGTCATTGTGATGAATCCATCATGTAGTGATGCTCTGAAATGTAAGGTTTCCAGAAAAATTGAGCTTGTTGCCTAATTCCCTTTGGTTAGAGAGATATGTTCCTCGGAGTGCTCCTACATCAAATCTGTTTTCTAGGAAACTTACTCGGTTTGCTTGCTGTTGGAGAAATGAGCTGGTCAGAATTGCATCATTCCCTCCTCCTTTAAAAGGATTTGTCCTCAAATACGGACCCTCTAGAATGAATGAACTCTCCACACTTAGTTTCGATGCTGCTGTCCCTCTTTCCAAGGTCATGTTTTTGTTGCTGGGCACACATGCCATCCCTCCTGGCTCAAAAACAAAGAGTTGCAGCCTCTTGATGTGCCTTAGATTCTCCACAAGGCTGGACTTGATCCAAACAACAGGCTGGAACTTTTCAAAACAGAAAAATAAACCATGATTTCCACATGTTTTGATCATTGCGTGCTGTTTTTTGTGGATTGATTCTGATCCCATGATTTCTGCTTCTTCAGCCACGTTTTGGAAAAGCATGAGACCACTTATGTCTTGCGGTTCCTCCTCTTGATTAAACTTCTCGGTTGTTTGCTTTTCTTCGCAAGGAAGAGCTAGTTCTGGTTCTGTCTCTTTGACTTCTTCAACTGCAACATTTGAGGATGGACATTCTGGACAGTTGTGCTTGTCACATTCTCATTTTGTTAAACGAAGTTTGCATCTCCTTGAGGTTGTTTGATTAGACGATAAGAAATATTCATGATCATTAGATTTCAATCCTTTAATAATTCCAGAAATCAAGGTTTCCATATGTAAATCACTCAATTTGACAGTTAAAGTCTTCTTTCTTTTACTGAAATCTCCAGCCATGGTTTCCCTTGACAGAAATTTCGTGAATCAACCCCAAAAAATAAAAACAGTAAATTGTGTTACTTATGCCCAGAAAATAACACAGAATTTCGAAGAGATTAGATACAAAACCCGTGATCTCTGATTCAGTTGCTCTAATACCAAATGATGCTATACTAGATGGGAAATTCCTAGTCCCTTGATCTTCTGAAAGAGAGATCGAAACTTCTGATGTTTTTGTTGGTTTTTGTACGGTTTTATGGATGAGAATAGATGAGGATGATTGGATAAAAGGATATATGAGTTAAAGATCTAGAGAACGAACTCTTTTGTGATCTAAAGCAAGTTGCTATAGAGAATGAACTCTGTTAGTAAGTTGACTCTTCTGGATATTACACACCAGAAGGTTGTGAAGAGAGATATGACACACTCAATTCACGAAAAAGATAGAGAGAGAACGCCTCTTTTTTGATTAAAACTCTGCTATGATCCTTTGATGAGTTGAGACTCTGGAACAGGTTGAATCATAGCTTGAAGCCTTCTGGTTTGGTCGGAGCATACTTTGGAGCGCGTATACATCCATATCGCGAACAATAAGATGCGACCTGTTTGCAAAATTCATATCTCTTAGGTCTAAAATGTCGTTGTGATGAATCCAGCATGTAGTGATTCTCTGAAAAGTAAGGTTTCCAGAACAGTTGAGCTTGTTTCTTAATTCCCATTGGTTATAGAGATATGTTTCTCGAAGTGCTCCTACGTCAAATCTGTTTTCTAGGCAGCTTACTCGGTTTGCGCTCTAGATTCTCATGTTAAAGCCATAGACTCATAATTGCAACAAGTAATTACCGACCAAAAGGGTAAAGTCGTGGTCAAGGAGAAAGGAACATCAAGAAAAGACTATTGCAATGTCCTCTTGGAAGAAATTAGCAATGATTCTAAACCATAGAAAAGTATTGTCTTTATTCTTGATGAAGAAGAGATCATTAATGATTTTGAAAATCTCTTTTTGAATCTTATTGGTGAGGAATTTATTATGAATTGGGAGTTGAATTGCTTGGAAACTCTCTTGAAAAGAGAGCTCATGCTGAATCTCACTTATATTTCAATGGACCTAGTGCTCCCAATGGAAAAGAGTTTGAGAAGAAAGATACTCCACCTCTTGAAGGAGTTATCAATTTTGATGAGAAGAAGAAGGAGCTTTTGTTTGAAGAAAAGGCAAGCGATGGTAATATTAAGGAAGCTATAAAGGAAGAAAGCTTCAAGAAGGATGAAGAACCAAAGATTCCTAGGGATATTCCTAGTGAGATATATGATAGCTCATATTTTTACTTGGGAAATCAGTGCAAGCGTAAAGTTAAGCACGTTGTACTAGTTCAGGATCCAATCCACAAGGACCAATGATCACAAGAAAAGCTATAGATCAAACGCGGGCTAAGAACAAAAAATAAGAGTTGGTAGAGATGCTAAAATGGAATTCAAGCAAGCAAAAAGCAACTAAAAAAGTTGGTTTGTAAACAATCGAGAAAAACGCTGGGCACTGAATGTTCTCACGAAATTCATTTCATTAGGATTGTAGATTTGTTATTGGAGAAACAATTAAGAACTATCTAGAACTCAATTAACAAAATTAGAACTAACCTACTTTCGTAGCGCTAATTCTATATGTTTAAAGATCCTATAGATTAACTTCCGTTGAATTTCGGATCCTAAACATGCATTCTAACAGAATTGATTTGTTTAAAAATTGCTTAAACATCAACTTCTACTGGTCTAAGACAATTTCCTCACTTAAATTATTTCAAAAATTTAATCGAGCACTTTCGGTGCGTTAAATAACCTAAAATCAGAAACTAGGTGATCAAGCTAATTTCAGCAGTAAAAACAATGCTAAGCGAAGATCTAATGATAATTCTCCAATCTAACAACCTAGCAATCAGTTATTCGTGAAAGCCCTTTGTTAGAAACCTAAACTCAACTATGGAACTACTCACTCATAACAATTAAAACAACACAAGATGAAACCAAGAGAGACATAATTTATTGAAACAAAATCAAAGAGTAAAGGGTTGATAATTCTTCTCGTCAAAGTACATATTTGAATTCATCTCCCTTGGGTTTACAAAGCTCTAGAATTGCTCAAAATATCATAAAATAGCATAATATAACATAAGTCTTGAATTTGGGTATTAAAATATGTATTTCGGTCTTCAGTTTTGGTTCTAGTTCAATTCAACTCGGTATGCGTCATGACAAGGATCGATTGCTCCCTAGACAAGGATCAGTCGATGCTTGTCAGTCTGGTCGGATGGTTCAATCTCGAAACGATGCTTCTTTTAAGTTCTCGAATATCATCCAAAATGTGATCTTTTCCGCTCATAGATCCTATAACCTGTAAAAACACTAAGGAACACAAACAACTCCAAAAATAAACAAATAAATATTAAAATACCATTTCTTGGATAAAACAATGATATAAACCCATAAAATACGAATACATAAAATCCCCAATACTTGAATCTTTACTTGTCCTTAAGTAAAAGAAAACCAAGATTAAATTGAAGGACAAGAAGTTTGAAAACAAATGAACCTTTACACTTTCAAGAAACCTTGCTTTGCCCTTAGATTCGCTGACCACATAAACCTGAGACAGTAAAAACATTCTCCCAAAGATCCCCATCATGACCTCGCAAGTCTATTTATACTCGAAAATCTGAACCTACAAGTATCACATTCATGTTATTAACTCTTTACATTCATTCATAAGACATGAAACTTTTCACCAAAGAACTCTACATCAGGAAATATTGGCTACATGATTCAAATATGCGTTAGGAGGCAAGATATTATGCAAAATCGCAGAAGGAAGAGAGAGTATATTGATCACCATGATCCGTAAGTACCAAAGCAGAAACCACTATCTCACGCATCAAATCAAACACGTACAATTCTTCAGGACGCATCACACAACAAGATAGCATGCACAAACTGATTTCCTATCCGGATATAAATAAAAAGTCTGAAGTTTTTGATTTTTTTAGAACAAAAATCCGGTGGAAATCAGCACTACATAAACATTTTAATCAACAAAACACCCGTACAACACGAAGAATTGCAACCATACCATCTTAAAACGCTAGCAACATCGCCCCAAACAGAAGGATGAGAAATGCAGGTATGTAGACGTCCAATCTTGGAGAGCCCTCGACCAATCGTAAGCATGAGATAACTGATCTTTTAGTGGCTCTGAACGGTCTAAGCTCTGAAATCTGCATCAGAAGCAACATGTGGTGGTGGTGGATCGAGCTCGTAAGCGCTGAAATCGTTTGGGAATAGCTCCGCGATCTTATGATAAATGTGTATAGGAGGTGGAAGCATGTGTGCCTCATAGTTAGCATCGTTCACATCTAAACTAATTGGGGTATGAGAAGACCCTGCAGAGACGTTCTTGAAAGAAGGAGGGCATGGACATAGACGGGAGGTGGGAGGCATGAACTTAACACCTGGAGTATCCGTAATGGAGGTCAAATCAGGACATGGAAGCTCAATATAGAGAGACTGGTGCTGACGATCCTGGAAATGGTAGATGAAAGGCCTAGAATCTCAATGAACCCCTTCTAAGGGGATGCTAGAATGCAGCTATCAGGGAGGTGCTTCCCATCAAAGAAAGCATAGATTGGTCTGTCATCAAACCCGACATTCATCAACTTGTGGAGCTTGAACTCCACTCTCATGTGACCAGCGAAACTAACTCGCACATGGTGCAAGATGAGAGTAATCGTGGCTCTTAAAGCAAAGAATCTTTTGCCTGCAACAAGCACCTTGAAATAAGAAAACTTCTCCACAACAACATCTCCCATATTCAAGTCTCGAGCAGCCGAGTACCTGATCTATGCCGCCTCAACCCATGTGTGCCTGATACTAATGAATAACAAACCCAACTCATCTTTGGTCACTGTAGCCTGAGATGCCTTGGCGTAGATATATGACTGATGATCTTGACTACCAATCTCAGAATGGGGCTGCGATCCCGGGATTGTTTGGCATTCCGAGAGATGAATTGCCCAACAACAATGTGCTCCCAAAACTCATTGACCCTCGGCAATGTGGGGACCTCAGTAGCATGGCCCTGCACGGAACTAAAGATCTGGTACAAGTCCATGAGAGACATGGAATAAGACTTTCTTTGTACAATAAAAGAAAAGGTAGCCTGGTCCGCCACAGGGTTGTCTAGATCCTAATAAACAATGCACACAAACGCCAAGAACTAGCGACATAGGTCGGGATAGACATGCTCATAGAGCCCCTACATGCCTCCCATTCCCATCCTCTTAAAGATATCATAAACATCTTCTCGAAGTCCTAGTGCATCGAGAAGCTCTGTGTCAACAACTCGAATCATAGCAAACTCGATATGCTCCAGATCAACAAAGAACGATTATCGTGCACATCCCATTCTTTAGTCATGGGACGATTGGCCGGATGTGATGAATCCGTCTTCCGTAACCGTTTCTTGAGTTGAGGAGGTTGTGCAAGTCCTTTCACCTTAGTGCATGGTTTTCTCTTCCCCGATTCCTACAAAATTAACACCTGGAAATAAATAAATGTCCATTCTATCCAAAACAAACACAAAATATCAACTCTATCAAAAAGAGCAATGTTCCTACATTAAATAGGGCTCACGAACAGAAAGAGCAAACATCAAACAGTCCAAAACATCAAGATCATAAGCAAATTCAATTCAATTTTTGTTTTATAATCAATGTCCAAGTGCAATTCATCAAAACCATCACAACCAAGCATCCTAACTCATCAAAATCACTCAGATGCATGTCTCTAAGGAATAAGATAAGGCAAAAAAACAAGAACAAGATTCCTCGTAAACTCGAGGTGTCTAGAACGCGCAAACACAAATTCATCAAATTCAATCCTTTAAACATCAAATCGATGTGCAATTCCACTCTTAAACATGATCTAACATGTAAATATTATCATTCACGAGCCAAATTCGAAGCAAAAATCTAAGAAACAAAATGTCCTAAAATTGCCCTAAAAACTCAAAATTTGGAGGAGAGATTTCTTGCACATACCTTCGAATATGATAAAACTGATCGGATAGAATGAAAGTGAGCGAAAAACAAAGTGATTTACACTCAAAATCAATCCATTGGGTGAAGAATTTAGGAATTTAGGGGTATGTGGCAATTTGTGTCGAGAGGGGAAGAAAATACAAAACCTGGGAGAAAGCTGTTCTTCGCGAGTTAATGTCGTGATTTCGCGACAAGGATCGGCCGATCCCTAGACAATGATCGACTGATCGTTGCCTCTCTGTTAAGAATTGCACAAATCATAATTTGACAGGGATCGACCACTCCCTGGACAAGGATCGATCAATCCTTGTCCATCTGTTTGGAAATTCGCGTTTTCTCCATTATAAGTCCAAAATCACACATAAAAATCAAAACCAAAAATCAGAGACACCAAAAATCTATCTAAAAGAAAGAAACACTACCTAGTGGGTTGTCTTCCACTCAACGCTTGCTTAAAGTCACAAGCCTAACTGTAAGTCGGATCAGACGACGGGTGGATCCGGTAAAGGAATGTGAATTCCTTCTTTGGTTGGCACATCTGCGAAGTATGGCTTCACTCTCTGGCCATTGACAGTGAACCTCTTTCCATTTTCTTCAAGAACAACAACTCTGTATGGTGGTACTTCAGCAATTGTAAACGGTCCCAACCAACACGATTTGAGCTTTCTTAAAAACAACTTCAAACGTGAGTTAAATAAATGTACATGGTCTCATGCAGCAAAATGGCGTGGAATGATCCTTTTTTTATAGAATGCCTTTGTCAGTTCCCTGTAAATCCTCGTGTTCTTGTAGGCATTCAAACATATCTCATTACTTTCGTTGATCTGAATCATCCAATTCTTAGTTGCTGGCTTGATATCTAAATTCATCAACTTTGTAGCCCATAAACCGATGTACTCCAATTCAACAGACAAGTGACAAGATTTCCCATGCATATACCAAATTATAAGGCGTTGTGATTAAGGGAATCCCCGATGAACCGTCTGTAGAACTCTGCATGCCCAAGAAGCAACGAATATCCTTCACCGTAGTAGGAGGTTGCAGTTTTGTCATCACTTTCATTTTTGATTTGTTAACTTTGATGCCATTTTCAGAAATTTTGTGACCAAGAGTGATCCCATCTTGCGCCATAAAGTTGCACTTCTCCTATTTGAGCACTAGATGCTTCTCTTCACATCGCTCTAAAACCTTGCAAAGGTTAGATAAACAAATAGAGAACGATGAACCATAGACAGAGAAATTATCCTTAAAAACTTCCATGATATCTTCAATCAAATTAGTAAAAATAGACATCATGCAACGCTGAAAGGTCACTGGTACATTGCACAGTCCGAATGACATTCTATGGTAAGCATATGTCCCATAGGGACACGTGAATTTAGTTTTTTCTTGGTCTACTGGATGGATGAAAATCTAAAAGAAACCTGAATAACCATCAATAAAGCAATCGTAAAAATGATTAGCAAGTCTCTCCAGCATTTGGTCAATGAAAGGAAGAGGAAAGTGGTCCTTTCTGGTGGCAGAGTTCAACTTTTCTATAGTCGATGCACATCCTGTGGCATGTGATTTTTTTGGTGGAAATGAGCTCGTTCTTCTCTTTGGTGGTGAAAGTGATCCCACCCTTTGTGGTACTAAATGAATTGGACTCACCCATGTGCTGTAAGAGATGGGATAAATCACACATGAACCTAAAAGTTTTAGAATCTCCTTGACAACTTCCATCAGCTTTGGATTGAGTCTCCTTTGATGTTTAATGGAAGTCTTGGATTCATCTTCCAAGTGGATCCTATGCTTACAGAGATATGAGGAGATACATGTAATATCATCTAAAGAATACCCCAATGCTTTTTTATACGTTCGCAATTTTGAAAGAAGCAAAGCGGTTTCGACATTATTCAGGTTAACATTAATAATCACAGGATATGTATAATCAATACCTAAGAAAACGTACCTCAATCATGCAAGTTTCGAGTTTTAGAGCTTTCAGCTCGCTCAATTCAGATTCGAAACTCGCCACCATTGAAGTAGATGTCGCATATGGCTCTCTAAGCTTGATGTATGCGACCTACTTGTCAATTGTTGGTGCCAAGTCCAACAACATGGAAACCTCAGATGTGTCATCATTGAAGAACCCATATTCACTTTAAATTTGAGTAAAAGAAACTCGCACTGGATCCTCCGCATACAACTCTTCAGCAGAGTCCTCAATCACATATGTGAGTGTGTCTACCCAGAAAGTGTGTCCATCGATGGTAGGTTTCTTCATAGACTTTTCAATGTTGAATCTCATGGTCAACTTCCTGATTTTGAGATCAATCTATCCATTTTGCACATTAAGCATCACCCTGGTAGTGGACAAGAAAAGTCTACCCAAGATAAAAGGATCATTGGGTTCTTCTTCAAGCTCCAAGACTATGAAATCTGTGTACATGTAGCCTCCTCCAACTCCAACAGGAATGTTGTAAAGAACACCTATTGGTCGTCGAATCGATCTGTCAGCTAGTACCAGAGACATCCTGGTAGGCTTGTAGTTGATAAAATTCAGCCTCTGAGACACAGACAAGGGCATAATGCTAACACCTGACCCCATATCATAGAGACATCTCTCAAAGGTGAGAGATCCAATCCTGCATGGGAACACAAAAGCTCTAGGATCCTCACGCTTCTCGTGTGTGATATTCTGAAGAACCGCACTACACTCCGCAGTAAGCATCGAGAGACCTTGATCTAAGGTCAGCTTGTCTGAAAGAATCTCATTCATGTACCTCTTAAGAGACAGTACCATTTTGGTTACCTCAACGAAAGGCAACCGGACAAATAATTCAGCAACGAGATTCTTCGATTTATCAAACTCGTGTTTGTGGACCTTTTGACGAGGTCTTGAAGGGTATGGAGGCTTGGGAACATAAGATGGGGGTGGTACATACTCGTCTTCAGCCTCCAACTGCTTTGTTTCATCACCAAAAGAATATGTGTTTATGTCATGACATGGAACGACCTATCCCTAAGGATTGGTCGATCCTTGTCTCTCTGGTCGAAATTGGTCGAAGTGGTTTTTTACAAGGATCGATCGATCCCAATAGGAGAACGGTCGATCCTTATCCCAAGAGAGACTTGGACTTCTTGTCCACTTAGCAAAGTGATAGCATTGCAATACTCTTTAGGGTTCTTCTCCAGTTTTCTGGTAACGTACCTGGTGGTGCTCTATTTCCAGCAGAAGTCTGAATATGATGGATTTCAAGCAAATTCATATGCGTGCAAAATGCTTCAAACTTTCTGTTGAGATTACCATACATGCTATCGACCTTTTGATTTATGTCCGCAATCGACTTTGTCTGACTTTCGAACAATTGTTTTATCATTTGCTTCGACTCATAGTCTTTGGGATACGAGGACGATGCTCATTCTGGTACCTAGACTAATTGTTTTTCCTGTAATCACCTGAGCCATACTGTTGCTTCGGATGGAAACCACTACTGCCAAAGTTATTCCCTTGAGTCTGATTCTTACTTTGATATTCGGATTAAACACATTCTAGTTCTGTTGAAATGACTTGTTCTGGAATTGGTTTTGCAGATTGAAACCTTTGTTCTCATAGTTTCAGTGTCCTCTAATGTAATTCACATCAACTTGATCACCATTGGGCTCTTCAGCAACATACTCATGATACATTTGTCCAAGCTCATCAACAATGTGGGAACCGAAATTCGCACTGTTGATTTTCATAATCGAAGGAAAGTTAGGAAACCCTAACTTTCATTGATGTTTCGGATTTCTGCTAAACCAAACAATGATAAATCAAAAGTACGAAGAAACAGACGATGAAATCAAAGTAAAAGAGAATCAAAAAACATAGTTGAGCAATCGAGATCTTATTCTGAATTTGCATTTGAGCGTTACAACAGGTGATAAGCCGTGGTCGCGAGAGCTGTCGGCGAGTATCCTAGTTCTAACAGCGTAAGACTTGTAAACCTAGTTGAGACGCAGCTCGCTAAAAAAAACGAAAAATAACCTAATTGGCCTAAGTGTGAGTTGTGAAGAAATTTCTGTGTGTCCTCCTCCTTCTCCCTTGGCCTTTCTTATATATGCCTTTGTAGGTCCGCCCCATTTCCTTTTCAGCCTTAGATTCGAGTATATCATTCTGCGGGAATATTCCTTTTTCGAGAATATTCCTTATCTTCTCAATTTTCCGTTTTTGAACTTAACTGTATTGCGTTTTCCACTTATCTTTCACGGAACTCGGGTAAATCGTTGACGTAGTTGGACCCATTCTCGTCCAGAATCGTAAGTGGATTTTTATCGCGTTCTACCTTCCTGGGTCGTTTTGCGACTAAGTGACTCCTACAATTTCTTTCGGAGAAATCGTTCTTTGTACGATTACACAGAGATGGTTTCGCGAAATGACAAGACCAATTTTATAGTTACAATAATATTGGTGTTTGTGTTAACCATTATTGTTTTATATGATTGATGCGAAGTTTTTACGAAAACAACTAGTCTTTACGATTATTATCGCGAAACTTTAACGGAAACTCTAATCGAGACGAAACAAGAGACAATCAAACCAAGATTCAAAGGAGAAGATGATCGAGAGGACGTGGTCTAGTAAACACTGGGCGACTACACGTAGCCCATTCCTAGTCGCCCGTGGCGACTACACTTTGTCAAGTGGGTGACTATACATTGTCCCTGTCTAGTTGCCCATGGGTGACTAGACTTTGGCAAGAGTCTAGTCTCCCATGGGCGACTATGATATGATCCTAGATTAGAGGATCTTGTCCCTTGATGCACTTCATGAGTTGTGATGATGATGATCAGAATACTATGG
>OVAN01003537.1:0-28711 GCA_900406275.1 Anastatica hierochuntica
TCGGGTTTGGATCAGAACAAATTCATTTTCAGATCCGTTTCGGTTCCGTTTCAGATCCATTTTTTTTGTTTTTCGGTTTTTGGATCCGTTACGGATCTGTTTACGATATTTTCGGGTTTCNTATTTCTAAGAACCCTAAATTAAGAGACTAGCATTGTAGCACACAATTTACTAAGTCTCTTAACTAAGTCTCTTAACCCACAAATAATATTAAAAAAATACTTAAGAGACCTATTTAGGGTCTCATGGTTGATCATGCTCTAAACATGTTCTCATCAATTTTTAACTCTTCTGATGCTTTAAACAGTTTAAGACCTGGATCCATCGGTATATGCACAACATTGCATTCTCCCATTCTTGTCTCCCCTAAGATCTTGGCTTCGTATCTCTCCTGTCTAAGCGTGGTGCCATTGTCTTATTGAAGTACCTCAATACCGAGATAGTAAGTCAATAACCCGAGATCACTCATCTCAAATTTTGTCGTCATCTCTCCTTTGAATTCAAGTATTATACTTAAACTAGACTTTGTGAGCAACAAATAATCCACATAGAAAGCCACTAAAAGTAAATGTTCCTTTACCTACTTTTGGTATAGGGATGGTTCTTTTGAATACTTGACAAAGTTCAATTCCTTGAGGATTGCATTCAGCTTGTTGTTCCATGTCCTGGGTGTTTGTTTAAGTCCATAAAGTGCTTTATTCAACTTATACACCTTGTCCTCACTACCTTTAGTTACATAACATTCATGTTGAGTAACGTAGACTACTTCATTCAGTTCTCCATGAAAGAACGCAGTTTTGACATCGAGATGGTGCACTTCCCATCCATTAGACGCTATTAAAGTAATAATGACCCGGATTGTTTCAATACGCGCCACATGAGCAAATACTTTGTCAAAATCTATGTCATGCCATTGAACGTGGTTTGTTTCCCACGGGCACATCGGCTAGACACCATGTCTTTTACTTTGTTATTGAAGAAATCTCTTCTTGACAAGCATCTCTCCATACCTTTAACTTCATTGCTTCATTGAAAGCCTAAGGCTCCTCCTTTATCATCATTAAGAGACGTTATGTTTCCAAGATTTCAACAAGTAGGACATAGTCTTCCAAGTAACTTGGTCTAGTACTTTGTCTTGTTGATTTTCTTATAGGTTGTAGAGGTTGAGTCTGCTCTTGAGCTTGAGATTTCTCCTCGGTCTAATCATTAGTATAACCATCTTCTTCTACAAAGTTCCCGTCATCGTCATCGAGACCATTATCACTATCACTCTCCTCCGCAACAGTCTCTTCTTCTCTTCTCTCTCTACTTTCGAGTGGGAAAGTGATTATCAGATTCACTACCACTTCCCTTTTTCTAACTCCATCGCTAGCTCTTATCTTCATCAAAACACACATCCCTACTAGCAACAATCACACGGCTCGTTGGATTATATGTTGCATGTCTCACTGCTTCTCCCCACAGAATAATTTGGAATACTCATATGCTTTAGAATACTCATGATCATCTCCATTAGTGTTATATTTCGTCGTTCAACTACTCTGTTATGGTGGAGAGAGTAAAGTGCAAATAATTGTCTCTTAATCCCGAAATTCTCACAGAATGTTTGAAAATCTTGAGACAAAAATTCCCCCCTGTTTGTACGTAAAGCTTTCATGTGGAACCCTGTTTCTTGCTCGATCATATGAAAAATTTGAGCGACCCTAATTAAAAACTTCTAATTTAATTGGAAAACTAGAATTTAACTGGCGCATGCGTGATCATGTTTTTTAATACTTTTTATAAATAAAATTTTAACATTACTACATAACTTATGTTTGTAAATTTATAGTTAGGTTTAAAGATTTTGGATGTTGGTTAAAGTGTTTAACTTAGTGGAATAAATTGTATCTTATTTTTATAATAATATTAGTTTCAACTAACCCACTGAATCATATATTCTCTTTTAAAATAATTTTCAATTATAATAATACATCGAAAAAAACTATAGTGTTTGATAAAAAAAATATAGTATATTTCAGAGACAGTTACGTTCATAAAAATAGTTACTCTTAAAAATTGTATTTGCTAAAATCGCGTTTAGTAGGACATTAAAGACAATTTTTTGTGTTTTTATTAATTTTAAATATTTTTTAAAATTTTATATATTAAAAAAAATATAAAGTATTAATCATTTATATATTATTTATATAATTAAATTAGCTTTTATGTTTTTCTTTAATTTCCAAAAAATTGGATATTCTTATATTATAAATAACTTTATTTCTATATCATATAATTACAATTACATTTTTAATTTTAAATATTTTTTTAGTTTTTTCTAAAAATAATAATTGTAAGAACCTAAATAATTTTAAAAATCCATTTACTTATTTAAAAAAATAGAATTATTGTATTTTGATGAATATTTAGAAAATATATTAAGAGAATCAAGATAAGATTTTGGTAGCATAATTTAATTGGTTTTAGAATTATAGAGTTTTTTATTATTTATTAAAAATATATTTTATCTTTAACGAAACTTTTATTTATTTTCTTTATATGTTTTATTCCAAATGACATTTAATGTAATTGTTTACAACTTTAAAATTATTTACGTAGACGTACTTCTCAAATAATAATATAAAGATACAGAGAAAGCATATTAAATCAATGATTTTAGTTTATTTGGGTAAAACTTAAATCTTAAAATGTCTAATTGATTCCAAATAACTAAAATGATTTAGAAAAATTTTATATAATTTATGCGACAAATATAGTGGGTGGATTTTAGAAAAACCGCAATTTGACGTGATAATTCTTTCATTTGTTTTTTAACGATAAATTGCCTATCAAATAATTTGAAATAATTTTTATATTATTTATTAGTGAAATCTTGAATTTTCAATAAATTGTGATTTTTTTTAATCAGAAGTCGAAGCTTTATTACTCATCACCAAAAGCAATTAGAGAATCATAAAGTTCTCTTTTAGCTAATACATTAACATCATTATTATCAATTTGATGAATAAAATCAAAGGAAATGAAAGAAAACGAAGATATCATATCGCAGATATCATCAAGGATAGCGTGAATATCATTATGATTTCTATAACATCCTGGGCTCTAAAGCCCAATGTTTTAACGAAAACCCACAGAAAATCTGTCGACCAGCCACCGTCGACCAGCTCACCGCCACCGCATGCCGACTAGCCACCGCCACCGTCACCGTCTTCCCATCGTCCGCCGCCGCTGGAGGTAGCCGCGAGGAGGAGAAGCCACCGCGAGATCCGACCATCTTTCTGTATTCGTGAATCTTCAGCTTCTCATCGTTTTCTTCGTCGTCAGTAGCTTAGATATCTGAGGTATAGACGGTGTCTCCTTCTGTGCTCTTGTTTGATTAGGATTTCGAGCCAAGATTTGTTTGTTTCTCTAGATCTGAATCCTAAATTTCTTCAGGATTCAGATATGTTTTCCCGGAGATCGGATCTACCTTGCAGTGACCTAGATCCATCGATTTTTAAGTCCAAGGTGAGGAGCTACTGCGTGATCCCCCGTCTTCCCTTAGCTTGACTCTCATCTATTAATAGTTTAGGGCTTCTCGCGTCGTTTGGTCCTCTTTGGTGTCTTGATTTTTAATTGTGACTTTTATTTGATTGTGGATTGCTAGATCTAAGATTATTATATTGGTTATTGCAGGAAGAGACAGTACGCTCGTGTAGATCGGGATATTTGTTCTCTGTGTTGATTGTGCTTGAGGTCTGGTGCACTCGTTTAGATTGGGACATCGTATGAGGGGCTGACGAGCCGGTGAAAGGCCTGGAAGGGCACGTGTGAAAGACCTGTATGGCAAAACTTGGTTGGTGCATCTAGGATCTTGTTTGATTTTATGGGTACATTAGGTGTTATGATTGTGTGTTTAGTTTTAATCTATTGTGGGTGTTTGGAAAAGCAAGATTTTTGGGCCGAGCTGTTAGCAATCCACCACCTCACTGAGTAATTCCCCTGTCACTCACCCCTCTTTTCCTCTTTCCATTTGTCCCCCTTTCAGATGAGCATGACGAGTAGCTGGAGACCAGGATGGGCGTGTGCTGTTATTTGGGATCAATATGGGTTTTATTTGGGATCAAACGTTTTAGTTGATGGAATGGTTTGGTTGTTGAGTTGTTTAAGACCGATTATGGATTTGAGTTGTTTAAGTTTAATAAATTTGATCCTTGGGACTTAATCCATTGTTGCGTGGACTCTAAGTTAGAGTCGTAGCATGCCGTATCCTGGAAGTAAGGGACGGGTGTTACAATTTTTGGTGTCATAGCCCAAGGTGTGTGTCAGATCGGTTCCGACCCGGGAGACAGTTAAGTAGAAATTTTTCTTAAATCGGTTTTCAAATGGTTTTCAATGTTTTAAAGTATTTTGGGGTAGGGAAATTTTGAGGAACAAGAACACCATGCCACCTGAGTCGTTCCTTATTCGTTATGGCATTTCCGGTTTCAGAGTGAGCCTAACCAGCTTGTTTTCTTTCATATGGCGCCAAGGAAGAACCTCGCTAACTGCCGTCCAGTTGCTCCCAGATGTAACACAAGATCTCAGTCCAGAACCGCCACTGCTACTGAAACACAATAAAGTGTAGGACAGAGCGTCCACGTTTTACCGCCCAGTTGGCTGCACGGTAGACAGAGCAGGACGCTGTTAATGCCGCAATGAGAGCTGAGTTGATGAGGTATCGATCTATGTACGGGAACCAAGCTAGTGGAGGACCCACAGCTGGTGATGTTCCCCAGGGTGTTGGAGTGCGACAGGATGCACCACCAATGGTTTTGCATGCACCGTATCCACCACCGCCGCCCCCGCCAGCTCAGTTTCATCAGGGATCATCATACTGGGATCTGATCAGGTAGATAAGGGATATGAGAACAGAAATGTTTGATGGGTAGCAAGATCCCACTACTGCTGACAATTGGAGAAGGAAGTTGGAGCAGAA
The DNA here is from genome assembly GCA_900406275.1 of Anastatica hierochuntica. Lineage (NCBI taxonomy): Eukaryota > Viridiplantae > Streptophyta > Magnoliopsida > Brassicales > Brassicaceae > Anastatica > Anastatica hierochuntica. The sequence continues at coordinate 4,961 of OVAN01003537.1, forward strand.
TTTTGATCATCTGAGGTGCCCGGTGGAGTTCCGGAGAGATCTAGCCACTCAGTACCTGAAGGATGAGGCGTTGGTGTGGTGGGATGGAATTGTAGCTAAGAATCAGGACCGCTAGGTGTTGACTTGGGAGGATTTTAGGAACCTCTTCACGAGGAAGTACTTTCCCGGGGAGGCCATGGGCAAGATGGAGAATGTTTTCATGGATCTGTGTCAGAACGACAAGACAGTAAGGGCCTATGAGGATAAGTTTGACAGACTCATGAGATTCTCAGGACGGTACCTTGATGAGGAGGAGCTCATCCGGAGGTTATGAATGGATTGAGGGTTGAACTCAGGAACCGATGTACGATGAAGGACTATCAATACTTGGATGAGTGTATGGAGAAGGCCGCTGAGCAGGAGACAGGTTTAGATGATGAGAAGAGGCTAGCCAAGGAGACTTAGCCCAAGTATGGGAAGGCTCAGGAAGGTCAGAAAAGAGGACATGACCAGACTGGCCCGAGAAAATTCTGTAAGAAGTGCTCGCTATACCACAGTCGTATTTGTCCCAGGTGCTATCGGTGTGGAGGAATGGGACACAGGATGAAGGACAACCGGAAAGAGATGCCAACAGAGCCAGCTAGGACAACGACGGTCTGTTACAAGTGTGGTCAACAGGGGCATTATGCTAGGGATTGCCGCGAGCTAGCCAGGATTCAAGCGCCAGTACCGCTTCAGACCTTGTCTGCACCGCCGGCCAAGCGCCAAGTTGTGGAGCCTCGCATTTTTGGAGCCAGAGGGTATTAGGGAGTGGAATCGATCGCTGGTAAGTGCACCACCCCATATTTTCCTTTTCAGTGTTGTGTGCTTGCGTGTTAGAGTTTAAGTTTGTGCATGAGTTAGACCACCTAAAGTCGTGAAACCTTGTAGGATCGGTTCTGGTTGGGGTGGGGCAGCTTACACTTTGTTCGATTCCGGAGCCACAAATCGTTTTGTGAGCCCGCATATGGCAAAGTTATGGACCTTTAGAGGTCAATTCGTTCGGAAGAACGGGCGGGTAGAAACAGTAGGCAGGGAAAGACTTGGAGCTATCGGGATGTAGTCAGACGTACCAGTCATACTTGGAGGAGAGAAGTTTGCAGCCAACCTAGTATAGATGGAGATAGGACACTACGACGTGATCCTAGGAATGGATTGGCTCGACCATTACGAGGTAAACTTGGATTGCCGAAAGGCAAGAGTTCTAATCCCTAGAGAAGGGAGAGAGGTCATATTTCAGGGTATTAGGACGACCAGTGGGATATAAATCATATCCATCCCACAGGCAAAGGAGCTAATAGCGAGAGGGACCAAAACATTCTTCGCCACCATCACTACAGTGAAGGAAGCCGAGGTGTCGGAGATCAGGGATATACCTGTAGTGGCAGAATATGAGGACGTGTTTGAACCACTACGAGGTCTGCCGCCAACCTGAAAAGACGCATTCACCATCGAGCTAGAGCCAGGGACGACCCCTGTGTCTCGAGCTCCATATCGCCTGGCACCAGTAAAAATGGTTGAGCTAAAGAAGCAGTTAGAGGACCTAATTGACAAAGGCTTCATCCAGCCGAGCAGCTCGCCATGGGGAGCGCATGTTATGTTCGTAAAGAAGAAGGACGGAAGCTTCAGGCTGTGTATTGACTACCGAGGACTCAACAAGGTGACAATCAAGAACAAGTATCCGCTTCCACGAATCAATGAGCCTTTGGACCAGCTACAAGAAGAATCGTGGTTCTCGAAAATTGATCTAGCATCAGGCTATCATCATATTCCTATTATGGAGTAAGACATGAGGAAAACGGCTTTCCGGACATGTTATGTGCATTATGAATTCGTAGTCATGCCGTTCGGACTGATCAATGCCCAAACTGCCTTCATGAAATTGATGAATAATGTCTTCGGAGAGGACTTGGGCAAGTGTGTGATTGTCTTCATAGATGATATCCTGGTCTACTCTAGGAGTAGAGAGGAGCGTGCCTGGCATTTGAGAATCGTGCTGAATAAGGTGAGAGAGCAGCGATTGTATGACAAAGTAAGCAAGTTTAGTTTTTAGCAGAGGGAAATAGGATTCCTCAAGCATGTTTTCTCGGAAGCAAGAGTAGCAGTTGACCCAGAGAAGATAACAGCGATTACCAAATGGTCAACGCCGAAGAGTGCTACTGAGGTCCGCAGTTTCTTGGAGCTAGCAGGCTACTACCAGAAGTTTGTTAAAGGATTTTCCAGCCTGGCCAAACCAATGAAACGCTTGACCGGTAAGAATGTGAAGTTTCAATGAACGGAGGCATGTGCGAAGAGTTTCGCAGATCTGAAGGAGCGTTTGACTCTGACTCCAGTGTTTGTGCTTCCAAGGATGAAAGTAACATACGAGGTCTACACTGATGCATTTGGAATAGGCTTGGGTTGTGTCTTGATGCAGGAGGGGCGAGTAATAGCATACGCATCACGCCAATTGAGACCTCATGAGGCGAAATACCCTACACATGACCTGGAGCTATCAGCGGTAATCTTTGCCGTAAAGATCTGGCGAGCATACCTGTATGGAGAGAAAGTACATATCTTCACCGACCACAAGAGCTTGAATTACATCTTCACCCAAGCAGATTTGAATCTGAGGCAGCGTAGATGGATGGAAATACTAGCAGATTATCAACTGGAGATAGCCTATCATCCTGGTAAGGCAAACCAGGTTGCTGACGCCTTGAGTAGGAGGAGGGGCGACGTAGAAGAGGCAAGAGAAGTTAGAGAACTTTTATCTGTGGTGTCGAACATGCAATTTTGTGCGACCACCATGGAGGACAACACGGCAGGCCTGGAAGTAGTAGACAAGGCGAATTTTCTATGGAGAATACGGCAGGCCTAGGAGAAGGATGAGTTGCTACATAAGCTAGTTGAGAAAGAAGTGACTGGCTATCATGTAGCAGCTAATGGGACCTACATGTTTAAGAATCGACTGTGTGTGCCTACGGACGAGGGGTTGAAGAAGGAGATCATGCAGCAGGCACATCACTCATGATTTTCTATTCACCCGGGTAGTACCAAGATGTATCAGGGCCTGAAATGGTATTATCATTGGAATGGCATGAAGAAGGATGTGACTGATTTGATATCAAAGTGCCAGACATGTCAGATGGTGAACGTTGAGCATCGTGTTCCGAGTGGACTACTCTAGAGCTTACCACTACCAGAATGGAAAAGGGACATGGTAACGATGGATTTTGTCACCGGACTTCCAAAGACTACTGGTCAAAAGAATGCAATATGGGTGATTGTGGACCGTCTCACCAAGTCTGCGCATTTATTGGCCATAAGGAAAATGGATGGGGCTGATCAACTGGCGAAGAAGTACATAGATGTGATAGTGAAATTGCACGGAGTGCCAGTAAGCATTGTATCGGATAGAAACACCAAGTTTACTTCAATGTTCTAGTAGGCTTTCCAAAAGGCAATGGGAACCAAAGTACATCCCAGCACGACATATCACCCTCAGACAGACGGACAGTCGGAGAGGACGATCCAGACTTTAGAAGACATGTTGAGGGCTTGTGTGCTAGATTGGGGAGGAAACTAGGTAAAGTACCTATCGTTGGTGGAGTTTGCATACAACAATAGCACCATGCCAACATAGGGATGCCACCCTATGAAGCTTTATACGGTAGGCCGTGTGGGACACCCCTGTGTTGGACTGAAGTGGGGGAGACACAAGACTTGGAGCCTAGTATGGTTCAAGAGACTGCAGTGCAGGTCGAGCTGCTCAAGATCCGGCTAAAGGAAGCCCATGATCGCCAAAAGAGTTATGCAGATAACCGGAGGAAAGATCTGGAATTTCAAGTATGAGATGAGGTCTACCTGAAAATGAGGACATTTCAGGGAGGACACAAAGACCGTAAGCTGAAGAAACTCAGACCGAGGTACATGGGACCATACCCCATTGTTGAACGGATTGGAACTGTAGCATACCGTTTGAGTCTGCTGCATGAGCTGTCAAATTTCCACAATGTATTTCATTTTTTAGTGCTGAGAAATGTAGTTAGAGAGCCAGAGCTCATTTTGCCTCAGCCACCAGCTGACTTAGAAGGAAACTTGTCAGTTCATAGCCATTTTGTTGAAGTTCTAGAAAGACTTGAGAAGGAGATTCAGGGGAAAAAGACCGTGATGGTCGAGGTCTGCTAGAAAAGTGATGGTATCCAAGAGGAAACCTGGGAGGATGAAGAGCAAATGTTAGCTGACTACCCTGAACTCTTTGAAAGTTGGACTGGGCAGTCTATCAGAGGTTTGAATTCGAGGACGAATTCCGTTGAAGTGGGGGAGAATTGTAACATCCCGGGCCCTAAGGTCCAATTTTTTAATGAAAGCCCACAAGAAACCCTAGGCCCATTAGGTTTTAAGGAGGTGCCTCATTCTTTTCCCTATAAAAGGACTCATAGGGATACAGAATCAGAGCATCGAAAAAACAAAACAGAGCTCTTAAGAAGTGATCAGCCACCGTCGACTAGCTCACCGCCCCCGCACGTCGACAAGCCACCGCCGCCGCCGCCGTCTTCCTGTCGTACACCGCCGCTGGAGGTAGCCGCGAGGAGGAGAAGCCACCGTGAGATCCGATCATCTTTTCGTATTCGTGAATCTTCAGCTTCTCATCGTTTTCTTCGTCGTCAGTAGCTTAGATTTGTGAGGCATAGACCGTGTCTCCTTCCGTGCTCTTGTTTGATTCATAGCCATGATTTGTTTGTTTCTCTATATCTTAACCCTAAACTTCTTCATGATTCAGATCTGCTTTCCTGGAGACCGGATCTACCATGCAGTGACCTAGATACATCGATTTTTTAGTCCAAGGTGAGGAGCTACTGCGTGATCCTCCGTCTTCCCTTAGCTTGACTCTCATATATTAATAGTTTAGGGCTTCTCGCGTCGTTTGGTCATGTTTAGTGTCTTGATTATTGATTGTGACTTTTATTTGATTGTTGATTGCTTGATCAAGGATTATTATATTCGTTATTGTAGGAAGAGACAATACGCTCGTGTAGATCGGGGTACTGGTTCTCTGTGTTGATTGTGCTTGAGGTACGGTGCGCTCGTGTAGATCGGAGCATCGTATGAAGGGCTGACGATCCGGTGAAAGACCTGAAAGGGCACGTGTGAAAGACTTGTATGGTAAAATCTGGTTGGTGCATTTGATGTGCATCTAGGATCTTGTTTGATTCTTTGGGTATATTAGGTGCCATGATTGTGTGTTAGTTCTAATCTATTGTGGGTGTTTAGATAAGCAAGGCTTTCGAGCCGCGCTGTTAGCAATCTACCACCTCACTGAGTGATTCCCCTGTCACTTACCCCTCTTTTCCCCTTCCCATTTCTCCCCCTTTCAGGTGAGCATGACGAGTAGCTGGAGATCAGGATGTGTGTGTGGTGTTATTTGGGATCAACATGGGTTTTATTAATTTTAATGTTTTGCATTGATTCTCTGCTTCAAACGTTTTAGTTGATGGTTTGATTTAGTTGTTGAGTTGTTTGAGACCGATTATGGATTTTAGTTGTTTAAGTTTAATTGAGTTGATCCTTGGGACTTAATCCGTTGTTGTGTGGACTCTAAGTTAGAGTCGTAGCATGCCGTGTCCTGAAAATAAGGGACGAGTGTTATAATTTCCTCCTGACTTGAGTATATTAATCAAAATTTGAGAATCTGAACGCACTTGAATACTCAACAATCCTTGAAACTTCGCCGATAAGAGGGCAGCATGAACCACCATAGCTTCCGCCATTAACCCAGAAGAACATGAGTCTTAGCTCTAGAAAATTCGCCAATCAAGATAGCCGAATCCGTACGGAAAACCCAACCAAACCCACAGTGTTTTGAGGTTGAACTCCACACCGCATCAACATAACATACGGTGCTTGCATTACCATCACCTGTTGCTGGAAGTACAAGTTGCGTCCATAATAGTCGCACTAAGAATATCCTCTTTACTAAACAGAAGGTCCGAGAAAACAAGTGCATTACGCGCCTTTCACAACCACCAAAGAAGCAAAGCATCAAGACTAACCTTGGAGAGACCAACTGTCGGCAAAACAAGGCTGCTCTTAGCCCTTTCCAGGAACTTCCGAAACGATGGCTGCAAGTCAAATACTCCTAGAGAAATAGGTGCGCTTCCCAAACCGCCTGAGCAAAGGGGCGAGAGAATAGAACATGCTCCTCTGTTTCGATAAAACCACACCGTTTACAAGTAGCCACAGATTCTATTCCCCTCCTACTTAGCTGTGAGCTAACCGTTAAAGCCCTCGCAGTTGCCCTCCATAGAAAGCTCTTTATCTTTGGCAGTTTCTTAAGATTCCAAATAGTACATTTCCAATCAAAACCTGCATCAAAATTAGAAAAGGACATAAGTCTGGCAATCTTATAACCTGACTTCACCGAGTGTTCGCCACTCTTCTTAGGTAACCAAACTAGCTTATCAGCTCGTGAAGAAGAACTGAGTGGTAAACACCGAAGCAAGCTTTGTAACTGAGGCACATGAAGATCCACCATATGCCAATTCCATTGTCGCGATTCACTATCAATCAACTCAAACACTCTTGAGACAGAAGGCGTCGAAGGAATAGGGCCATACAGGCGATGCAGACTGGTAGAAGATAGCCACGGGTCTCGCCACATATCGATCTATGACCCATCATCCACCAGCCAATCTAATCTATGCATCAGAAGCTTACGCCTAGCAAGTATGGCCTACCAACCATGAGAAGCGTTTGAGAGAGACGAACATTCCATAATGAAGAGTTGCGACAATATTTCCCCAATAAGACTCTCAAAACTAAAGCACTCGGGCACTTCAAAAGCCGCCAGCTAAGCTTTTTTGGCAAAGAGTCATTATGTGCTTCGATGTCGCATAAACCTATACCACCAATAGCATTAGGTCGTGTAAGCCGATCCCAAGCCACATAACTGATATTCCTAGGTCCTGGCTTTGCATCCCACCAATACTGAGTAAGAACTGATTGGGTGCGGCGACATAAGGACATAGGCGGTTTAAAACAGGACATAGTATATGTTGGCATTGACGAGAGGACTGAATTTAGTAACACCTTTATTTCCGCTGAGGAAAGAAACTTAATCGACCAACTCATAGCTTCTTGAGGAATATGATCAATAATAGAATTGAAAATATCCCTCTTACGTCGACCGAAATTCTCTGGTAGACAAAGTTGTTTCCCATTACCTTCTTCTTGTTGAATATTGAGGATTCATTTTGCAACTAAACGTTGCGTAGCCGGAGTTTTTGCATAAAATGTAATGGAAGACTTAGCAACATTTATGGCTTGTCCGGAAGCTTTCTCGTATGATGGGATCAAATTCCTTAACGCTCGGCAAGTTTCTGCATCGGATCGAGAGAAGAAAATTGTACCATCCGCAAAAATCAAGCGATTGACCTTAGGACTACCACGGGAAACTCGAATTCCAGAGAGAATGCCAAGTTTTGCGCTTTCCGACATAATCCGAAAAGGACTTCTGTACACAGAACAAAAAGGCAAGGGGACATAAGATCACCCTGACGAAGTCCCCAAGAGTGTAAAACTTTGCCCCGTGGGCTACCGTTAATAAGAAATGCATACGACACTGTTGTTACACATTCGAGGATTCAACCTATCCATTTACTATGGAAACCTATTCGCTCAAGAACCGCCTTAAGAAAGTCTCATTCTATATGATCATAGGCCTTACTCATTCCATCTTCACAGCCATAGTTCCTCGTATAGTTGCCTTAGAAAGTCGAAGACAATGTAAAATCTCATGAATAATAAGGACGTTGTCCGAGATTACCCGTCCTGGGAAAAATGCATATTGATTCTCGGATATCAACTCTGGGAGTACCAAATGCATATAGGTTGTTAAGATCTTCGTGATGATCTTATAAAACACGTTACAAAGAGCTATAGGTCTATAGTTTGATACCTTCCTTGAATTTTGAATCTTCAGCACTAAACAAACATTCGTTTCATTGAGCTTCCGCGGAAAATATCCAGAGAGAAAGAAGTTGCGAACTTCCTTAACAATATTTGGGCCTACAATCAGCCAAAAGGATTGGAAAAAACCCGAAGAGAAACCATCAGGGTCAAAAGCTTTCTCCTCATTTATAGCAAAGGTAGTGATGCGAATCTCCTCAACCGATGGTATGATGATAAGCCGCTCATTATGTGAGGCAGAGACCGTAGGCAACAAGGCATCCTCGTCACTCCAAAATTCGTGACCACCTCAGATGAAAAAAGTCGTCGATAGTACTCTGATATAGTTTGTGAAATTTCATGCTCTTTAAAGCGAGAGACACCAAACTCATCCTCAATAACCGTAAAATGATTCATGGTGTGACGGTTCCAAGTCGAAGCATGAAAAACGCAGTATTATAATCACCTCTTTGTAGCCAGGTAACCCGACTACGAGCCCGACAGAACTTCTCTTCCGCAAGATAGGCCTTTGCCAAAGTCATGTTCAAATGATCAATCTCAGCTTGGTCTGGACCTCTGCTGACATAGCCGCATCCAAGGCCATTTGAGTACTGGAAATGAGAGACGTACTATTGAAATTTTTATCCTTTGTCCATTTGATCAACGAACCTCTTATCCGATTAATCTTCTCCTCAACCTAGGTAACCGAAGAACCATACCATACAGTAGCAACCAACTCATAGATTTCATCCTTATTACGTAGCATGTTATCAAAACGAAATACTCCCTTCTGCTTTGTCTTTGATCCATCAAGATAGAGAATCATGGGACGATGATCTGAACCCTGGAAAGGAAGATATTCCGCATTGCCCGACGAGAACATCTCAAACGAAGCATTGTAGGCAACTAAACGGTCAAGTCTTGCGTGAAAAAATGGGCATGACTCATTCCTCTCCAAGATAGAGGATTCCCAGAGAACATCATAAATGATTATAATAATATTTGATTTCACATAATTTTTTTTAAAAATGTTTGATCCAATAACGTAGGATTTTATACTAACTTTTATAATCATCAATCAATCGAGTAAAGTAAGATTTGAGGGAAAAAAATTAAAATCCTTCGAAATCATTAATCTAACTAAACCCATCTACATTACGCTCCAAACTACTTAAAAGTATCTGAAACCTAACCCTAAACCCTCGTGTCATCAAAAGTTAGAGATAACGAGGGTGATTGTTTAAGGTTGTAGAGACTTTTGCTTTATTCTAAAGTCTTGAAAGTTAATATTTTTCCAATTACAATTTAACTCTTCTAAAAACACTCAAAGCTCCTTAATTTTCTCACAATTCAACTTCTCTTTTATATCTTCAATTATTTGTTTTTCCTACAGCTCAAGTTTACATGATTTTTATTTTTTTAAAAGTCACAGCTTTAAAAGTCAAAGCCTATATTTTTTTAGAAAATTTAACAGTAACATCCAATTTTAAAAATCCTAAACAATTACCCCCAACATCATACTTCATCCACAGCCGCGCAACTTCCAGACATTTAGCCCTCACAATAATTTTCTCAAGGAAGAGAATGTTCAAGTCGTGAGTTTTCAATTTCTTTTGCCCATTGTCCTCTTCATAGAAATTCTAGGGCTTATATGGTTCTGGATTAGGTTAGGTTTTATTTATAAGTTCTATTCTACTTTTCTTAACTTAGATAGAATTTTTGGTCTTCTTCTAATTGGCAGATGTGCTCCAAACATTCCCTTAGATCTCATGCGGGAGATACTGTCCCACCTCGGATTAAAGGCCAACATACGAGCTTCTCTTGTCTGCAAGGCATGGTTTGAAGTAGCTGTTCTTTTTAGGAAGTTACAGCCTCGTCCTTTGCTGTTATATCCACAAAATGGATCAGAAGACTGCATTCTTTATGACTTATCACGGTCTCCAACATATAAGCAAAAAATTCTAGAGATGAAGGCTTTCTTGGTATTCTATTATGCTCGGGATGGTTGGTTGCTGGTGAAAACATTGTATCTCTCGGAATTGATGTTATTAAACCTGTTTACGAGGGAGCGAGTCGACTTACCAATGAAGGAAGCCTATGGTGGTTTAGCTTTCTCATCCGCTCCTACATCAACTAGTTGTGTGGTGATCTCGTTATACTATAAAAGTTCAAGAAACTTTGTGATTGATACTTGGCGGCCTGGTGAAACCCTATGGACCACCCATAGCTTTAAGAACCATTTACAAGGTCACACCTGGATCAAATATGTCTTCTCGAATGGTATGTTGTATACTCTGGTAACCTATGGCCACCTTGGGATTTTCGACCCGTCTAGAGCTACCTGGAGAATTCTTCCAGTGAATCCATGTCCCTTCTTTAACGTAGCATCATCTCTAATGATGGAGCATGAAGGAGACATCTTTCTTATACTTATGCACCATGAAAACAACAAGATGGTTGCGTTTAAACTGAATTTAAAACGCAATGTATGGGAAGAGAAGAAAGATCTTGGAGGCTTGACAGTATTTGCAAGTCGACATTATTCTCTTACAAGAGCTGGTCTTCCGGAGGAACAGCGGAACAGAATTTATCTGTCGAATTTGGGGCGAACTGGCAGGTACTACTCTCTTGGTGATAACAACGTTAGTTCAAGTAAAGATTTTTTTTACGGCGCCTTTTGGCTGGAGCCACCTGACAACAACTTTTAATTTATGTGCTTCCTATGACCTCTTTTTAAAAAGTTTGGGATGTTACAAGTTTGAGGGAAAAATCATTTGGATTATTATACTTTTCAGACTTCCAATTAATTCATACAGATTGACATCTTAATTACTAGGTGCCTAAAGTATGTTTCCGATTCAGCTTTTGTCGATCCAGAAGCAAGAAAGAGCATTGTAGCTCAGTTTCATTCAAGTCAGTCGAAGTGGGTTAGTCGACTGCTACACTCGAAAAAAAAGAAGTGCAGAACACTATAGACAAATTAGCTCCCCATTTAGTCCTTTCACTCTTGTTCTTTAATAAACTAATCAAGCATCAAACTTTTTCTGTAAAAGCCTCTAGAGCATAAGCTCATCTAAAAATGTTCTAAGTTTCAACTTGTATCACCTTCATTATCTTTATCTGGAACAAAATTCACCTAACTCTAAACACTCGCGTTTCGTTTGGAAGTTGACGCAGACGCAACCGCAGAATTTTAGACGCAGACACTGATAAAATCAGTGTTCGCCGCGTATCGCGGCGTCCAGACGCAGTACCGGCATCAATCAAACAAACAACTTTTTATGTAAAATATAGACGCAGCCGCAGGAAGATGCGTCTGCCAAACGAACAACACTAATATCAACTCAAATTGATCTTAATCAACCTGTTTACGAGTGAGCGAATGGACTTACCAATCAAGAAACACTATGGCGGTTTAGCTTTCTCAGCCGCTCCTACATCCACTAGTTGTATTGTGATCTCCTTCTACTATAAAAGTTTAAGAAACTTTGTGATTGATACTTGGCGTCCTGGTGAAACCGTATGGACCACCCATAGCTTTGAGCACTATTTACCCAACGTGAAATATGTCTTCTCGAATGGTATGTTCTACATTCTCTGTCCCCATGGCCAGCTTGGGGTTTTCGACCCGTCTAGAGCAACCTGGAATATTCTTCCAGTGGAACCCTATCATTTCTTCTGTAACACAAAATTTTTTATGTCGGCATTGATGACAGAGCATGAGAGCATTTACATAGGTGATGTTTTTAGAAATGTTCTTAACAAAAAAAAAATAATAATAAATATTATTTATTTATTAATCAGTGTTCTCAAAAATTTTGGAACACCGAACATTTGGGTTGGTGTTCCAAGATTTTTGAGAACTCTTTTTTTCGCCGATTTTTGAGAACTCTTCTTAATAAACAAATAATTATTATTATTTTATTGTTATTTTTCTAATTGAGAAATATATGGAAAGAGAAAGAAAGATCTCGGAGGCTTGGCAATATTTGCAAGCGGTTATTACTCTCTTACAAGAACTGGTCTTTCGGAGGAGGAGAGGAACAAAGTATATTCATATGACAAGGTGCGACCTGGCGGGTACTACTTACAAGTTTATGAGAAAATTATCTCATTTCCATTTAAGTAAAGATTTGGTTTTACCACATTTTTTTGTTGGACCAACCTCACAACAACTCTTAATTCATGATGATTCATGTTTGAAGGAAATCATTTGGATTATATTTTGCTTGCATTTTTCTTTTATTGGGATTCCCTAGATAAGTTTGAATATTATCTTCTCACAAACTCAGACTTCCAAATCATATATATAGATTGACATCTTAATCACTACGTGCATAAATTATTTTTCCGATATTCGGCTTTTGTCGATTCAGAAACAAGAAAAAGCATTGCAGCTCAGTTATTCGGCTTCTCACCTTTTGAACATGAGAAGATTCCTGAAGGCAAGAGATTTTATCTTTCAAGTATTTGATTGGGTCACCTTCCATGTACGGTAACTATAATGATCTTAAAGTTGCAACGGTCTCTATCTTGGAGTCAATTTCTTGGACTCTTGTTGAACTCAACTATACAACAACTATGCTCAACAAAGAGATGATCACACATTCCACTTTCAGACAATGTTTAAGTGTGTGTTATTGATTAAAACACAGAACTCCATTTGTGTCTGCCTTTGGCCCTTGGAGATATGGACTCCTACTTACAAAGACATTAAATACATATCTCACTCTTGATAAAAGTTTTCAGAAAAGGCTACCAACCAGCTTCTACTGTCATGATCACTGCGGCAACAGCATGAACCAAGAGCCTTTAGGGCATGTCCATTGAAGGTTGATGGCCCAGTTTTTGAGAAAAAAAATTATTAAAAAATGGTGAAAGCTTGTGATCTCCCTTTCCCAGCTCTCCCTAGTGATACCGTATCACCAAAAAATCGCGGGCCCCACTGACACGTGGTGGCCCGCAATTGGTTTGAATTTTAATTTTTTTNGAAAAAAAATATAAAATAATCAATTTTTTTTGGAGATTGAACTCCACCCGAAATCACTGATGGACATGGTCTTACATGACTCTTGTTTTCATACCGCTTGACCCTTAGACCACAATTATTGCAGGTCCTTAAACTCAGTCTCTTAGGAAAAATAATATAAAACAAATCAAAAAATGAGAGAGAAAATAAGAGATTGTATCTAAAGTCTATGCTTTAAGAATAGCTTTCTATCTCTTTCTCTTTCTCCGACTCTCTCTCTCTCCTTTTTTTTAATTTTAATAATATAATAATAGTAAGAACGGTTCTTAAGCATTGATAATGCTCTTATGCACATTTTTATGTATACATGGCTGAAGTTAAAGAATTAAAACCAACCCGAAGAGAGAATTCCGCATTTTGCTGAATGAGATAATAATCTCTCGTGCGTTTAAGCCTCGGTACTTGCTTACTGATACAGTCTCTACACCGTATCCCGTGTGCGGAAACTACTTTTAATTCTCTTTTCAGCAACCTGGTGACCTTGTCTTTCCACCAATCATTAACGCCCTTGAGAGTATCAAGTCAATGAGTTCCTTAATATACCAAATCCGCAGGATGGTACAAAAGGTTCCATCTGAGTCCATCTGAATTTTCGGTTGGTTTGGTTTTGTTTTATGTGCGCTTTTAGTGGACGCCATGAGGAAAGATCAAAACCAAAATATAGAGGATGAGAAATAGCAAGGAGATCCAGAGTGAATTATTTGATTGTATCCAAAGTAATAGCAGTACTAATCCAAGAGTAGTTTCACAGTAAAGTAGTTCAATTCATATGTGTGTTCTGCTTTGTTATGTTATGCTCTGTTTTTATTATTTCTGTTCTACTCTGTTTTGTTCAGTTATGATATGTTTTAGTTCGTTATTTTCTTCCCTTATGCTTGGAAGATCAAATGATGGATCTCTTCAAGGTTTGCGACTCGATGTCTAAATATTTATAAAGTTAAGTGTGGTTTTGTTTTCTCGGTATAACAAACTCATGACTGGAACTTCTCCGTGGTTGTAAGCTTCCTAGATTTCACAAAGATGTGAACCCGACGAACATCTTACCAAATGAGAAGCTCTACACAGAGATAGTAGACTGCGGAAGCCACCGATTACCTTGACCCTAAGCATGCAACAAAAATTACTCAGTTTCTCTTCAGGACTAAAGATGTCTGATTTTGTCTAACACATCCTTGTTTCCACACTTCAAGCATATCGACCATCGCACAAAGAAAATTCAAAGAGCATTTCGAGGATGTGGTGAGGCAAATTTTTACCATTCAATTAACTGTTCTATGTGATCCCTACTTCAAGTTGATCAAAACCTTTGTGTCTAACCATTGCCGAATTATTCAATTCAACTATCTACCTACGATCTACAGCAAACCAGTCTCGGACTGCACACAGACAAAGATCAATGAGAAAATACAGTTCCTGATCAGACTTGGGTGAGTCCTCCTTCATCCCAACTTTTGTCAAGCAAGTGCCTCAATGTACTACTGCAAAGAACCATACTCTAAAAGCATGAGAGTGCAACCTATATTTTCTACTATCCTCCACAAAAGCAATAAACAAGAATGTGGAGGGCATAAGCGAAGCAGAAAATGTTCGTATTGTTAAAATTACTCGAAGTCGCAAACATAACCCTGAACTTCGGCTACAACGTGGAACAAGTTAAGTATAAAAGATAGCCAACAAAGCATTAAGACAGCAGCCAAAGATAATATAAAATTGGTTTGCAATCAACCGTATGTACAAAATGCTTCAATTTTCATTCATCGTATGTTTTTCATAGCCCGTATAGATGCAAAGCACGCATCATAAAGAATGGACTTTCATCAGTAATCCAGCTCAATAACCAGGTTGTATGATTTCTTTACGATAGACCCGCAATGTTTTCATTTACCTGCTTGAGAGCTGGAAAGGTATAATCACTCTTCATCGTCCTCAGGTTTGTAGATTGCGCTAGCTTCACTTCCAACATCTCGTTCCCGGGGATTTTCAACTCCATGCTAACTTCTACCTCTTGTGTAGTAGATGATGAATTATCTATCAAATCAACAGAAAAATGAACAAATGTATCACTACAGATAACATGAAATAGCGATATACGCATTAACAAAAGCCGAGCCTGAGATACATATCTTTCGAATACAGAGAGACATTGAGCATAGAACAACACAAAACTTAGCTCCCATGGTGGATGAATATATATACTCAAATGAACATTTTCATATCAAACAAGTGAGACTCATCATCTAGCTGAGATTATTGTCCACAAAGGAAAAGCAATTCACGGATTCAGGGAAGATGAAATTGAAGATCTCAGAAATTACCAGGAGGAATGAAGAAAGAGGAACAAGGCCAGCCAAAAGGAGAAGAAAGAGAGAGAGTTTCCTCCTCCGTCAATTGATTGGTCACTTTGTCGACCAAATTCGCGAGCTTCGCGGCGGTGTTCTTATGCGGAGGAACCCAGAAGGAGGCGCCGGGGGAAAACGGGAGCCAATCTGGAGTCGAGTTATGAACGATGATCCTCCGAACAAACTCGTTCAGCTTTTTGAGAACCGCTGCTTCGGCTTCGGTCTTGGACGATGCTGATGAGAACGAATCGATGTCAATCTCGATAAGTTGTGGCTTTGACGTAAAACGACGGCGGCTGAAACAGACGAAATTTGGCGCCGCCGCTGCCGCCGGTTCGTTGAAACGACGGAGGAAGAATCTCCCGTGGGGGATTAGGGTTTTTGATAGCAAACGTGACATTTTTAGAGAGAGGGATCGAGAAAGAGCTTCTTTTTTTTTGTGGATATTTATAAACGATGAAGGCGGTCTCAAGTCTCGCGTGTGTCTCAACTGAAACGGGTACAAATTGAGATCGGAATTCGTGAGACCCGGCTCCTTTTAAATCTTTTGAATATTTGCTATTAATGTTTGCCACGAAATATAACCTAATATATCAAAAAAACATCTTAAATTTTATAAAAAAGTAAATTTGAGAAATATTCAAAAAAATAAGAATTAATTAAAAAAAAATAATATAACTCGGTTTTAGGATAAATCGGTTTTGATATATCTATGCTATAGTATATATGAAAATTATATTATTTTAGTACAAATGCACATGTGTAAGTTAGGGCTAGGCATTCGTGACACTGTTTATGTTCGGATCGGGTTCGGATCCCGAACTCTGGTCCTATATGATCCATTCTGGTTTTTGAAAAGTTCGGTTTGGGCTTTTCGGGTCGGGTCGAAATTTTATAAAACAATTAAAGACTCGATAGATTCCATATTTTTTCGGGTTCGGTTATTTCCGGGGTGTTCAGATTAAGGTCCGATTTTTCATGTTTCTCCAAATTTTCGTATGTTTCGAGTTTTTTCTGATTTTTCGGTTGTTTCAGGATTTGGGCTCAGGATTTTCGGATTAACAAAAGCAAGTATATGGATATAAGGGTGTAAGAGTAAGGATGTATGTATATGTGTGTGCAAAAGTTCGGGGCAACCACATACTACTCAAGTTTCGGGTTCAATTCGAGTAAAACCCGAAACTCGAAAATACTTGAGCATGGAACCCGATCGAATTTTTCACATGATTCGTCTGGTTCGGTTCGGAATAAAGATTTTTTTGTTAAAAATATAAAATGTAAAGAGCTAATCTCATTCTTATAAACATTTTTCAAATACCAATTTGTTTTTCAAAAATAGTGTCCACAAAATATTATTAATTCGCATAAAAAAAATTTATAATGAAACTTAAAACAATATAAAAGAAATAAAATTACTTTTGTTTAACACACAATATTTTCAATTAGTTAACTTAATTTTATCACGTATAAATATTTGCCAAATAAAAAATTTAAAAATAATAACAATATATATATATATATAGTATACAAAATAATATATAATTAAACATATGTATAATAAAAAAATATATCCGCGCACAGCGCGACATCAACCCTAGTATATTATTAAATTTGAGATATTTTTTTATATAATTGACTATACTTCATGTAACTGACAAACATTTTCCTATTTATTTACTTTTATATGAGAGATGAAAATAATTTGTGGAGTTGCTATTGTACATATGCACGTGAATACATAGAGATATGGTAGTCGTTGGAGCGATCTAAACAGTCAACCGTCTCAACATCTTTCTAGTGAACCAAGCAGTGGTAGCTTAGTGGTGAGGATTGGTTTGGGGGAAGGAGTGAAACTCACCAGCCCTAGGTTCGATTCCTGCCAAGAACTAAGTTGCTCCTGCTTGGCCAGACGAACATGGGACCATGTCTTAGGTCTAATTTGAAAACTGAGACCGGACTATTCGTCGGTACTGTTTCTCTAGGGATTAGTTGGGCTCCGGCTCAAGCTCTCAAATTTAGCAACAATAGTTATAGACATTACCCTTTAGATATATACAAAAAGTGTAATAGGTAGGCAAGCATTTGAAAAGTGAAACACGTTGATTCGCAATCACATTGAGAATTATGCCTTCTCTTTTAGATATCTTCTTGCTTACTTTTTCGACTAGGCAAATTGTGAGACTTTTACGTACATTATCTATGGAGAAATTTTGATTGACGTGAGATGCTTCAGTTATTTGAAATCTTTTCTACAATATTGAACTCCGATTTAGATATGTATTGACTAATAAAAGTTACTTAAGTAGAGGGTAATTTCATTTGGGAGTTATATATGAATTGACTGTAAAAGCTTGTGCTTTCTTTTCTCAAGCTGTTGGAAACAGAGGGCCTTTTCCGAAAAATTTGATACCACAGAGCCCCTAGATTACTACCATCGCAGTCAGTTGATGATCACATACACAACAATCATCTGACCCTTGGGAATGAAAAAAAACTTGCTGGAATTGGATTATCCCGGAAGAACAAAAAGCCACGAACTTGCATTTTCCGTGGCCTATATCGAGTTTTTTTGTGTGTGATGAATTTCTAATGTTGGAGTCTTGGTGATGAGAAATCAAATTCTCAAGTGCATAGGACTGGACGAGTAAGTCAATTAGAAGCTGGTTATCATTCTAGGATTGGTTTAATCTTGGGTTAGGTTGTTTCTATGGTTCTACCAGTATGAATAAACCGAGTTTTCGATTGTAACAGAATCTGGGGTGTTAAAACCCAGATCTTGTGTGATATTTTCTTAACCTCTCTAAGCCGTTAATGGTTGTGAGCTTTAGCTAGAGAGAGAGAGGAAAGATTGTACTGTTTCGATATCGTGATTCGGTCGTTTCCATGTGTTGGTCGTGGTTCTGGGAGCAACATGTAATGTATTTTCTGGAGCACCGACTCGTCCTCATTGGTTGTACACTTTGATTTCTGCATATGATGTTTTTCTGGACTCATGGTACAGCTTAGGCAAGCATAGGAGATGGCTTAGCATCCGTTATTAACAGATCAGCACCTCAAGTGGCATTGTTCTCAGCTAGAGGGAGGACCTAATACCAATGATTCCAAGCTTTCAAGATGTCGATCTTCTTAAACCGGATATTATTGCCCCCGGTTATCTAATATGGGCTGCTTGGTGTCCAAATGGAACAGATGAGCCAAATTATGTTGGTAAGCATTCAAAGTACTGAAGCTAACATGTGGGGATTCTACTAAACAGCTGCACTTATGTAGCAAAAGCATCATCAATGGAGCCCAGCTGCTATCGAATCAGCTTTTGATGCACTAGATCCTGGTCTTGTCTTTGATGAATGTATCATTGCTCTATTTCATCAATGATGTTTCGGAATCGGATTATGCACAACCCCGGGGATTAACTCCACGAGATAAGAAACTACACAAATATAGCCCTGCAACTTCAAAATGGACTTCACTGCACTGTCTATCGCAGTTTCTCACCTCGTGGCAACTTCGACATGGAACATCTTT
This sequence comes from Anastatica hierochuntica, assembly GCA_900406275.1. Taxonomy (NCBI): domain Eukaryota; kingdom Viridiplantae; phylum Streptophyta; class Magnoliopsida; order Brassicales; family Brassicaceae; genus Anastatica; species Anastatica hierochuntica. Next base: position 23,801 of record OVAN01003537.1, read on the forward strand.
CAAAATTCTATTTTTTTGTAGTTAGAATTTGATATAAAACTCCATTTTTTGGAACTTCAGCGATATATAAAACTTTTCAGCAAGAGTTCTGAAAATTCTATAAATAACAATGAGATGTGGTGAAAACAGATGAGTCAAAAATGTCCCAACGTCCCCAACCAAATGGTGAAAAACATTCACAAACATTTCCTAAGCTTCTTCTTAACACGATTTTCTCTACACTAAAAAGGGCCTCGCATAAAGTTACAACCTCTAGGGGTTCCATGATGATTCCTCAGGTTTTCATTTGATTCTATAGAATGTAAGGGGACGTTGGTCAAAGAATCCGAGTTGAGAGAATACCTCCTTCGCATTGCATTTAATCAATCAACAATCAAAATCGCTATGCAATGCTTGTGTAATTTGAGAACATATCGATCAGTTTATCAAGAGTTTTCGCATGAAACTTCCTTCCAAAGAGATAGCAAGGTCTTTTGATACCGTTCCACATGCAATGCGTCCATGTTTCTTCTCCCTGTATAGAAATAAATGGGAGATTAAACAAACAAAAAACCAGGAAAGTTTGCAACTAATTACGAATGGAGATGACTTAGTTTTAAAGAGTGTACCGTTCCCTCACTTGTTACGCGTGAAACTGCATCGATGGACTGTAAAATGGACAATAAAGTGTACTGATTAACTATCTCAACAGGAGCAAGCAAGGGAATAGTCAAAAAAAGATTTTAAGGGGTCATAGTGGTTTGATGATGATACCGTGATATTTTTAATTAACTCGGGCGTGATATCTTTAGGCATGTATGTTTTTGGATGCCACTTTCTCTCAGACCAATCAACATATGTTACAGTCCAGTTTGCAATACCACCAGGATCAAGCATCTGAGATATTTATCACACCAAAGTATATTATGGATAAAGGAAGTACAAAAAATTATTTGAAGCTTCAAAACGGATTCTCACATGGAAGAATGTTGGCAAGTAGTGCTCATCTGCAATGCAGTACTTGTTGCTCTTTGCACCAGGCTGAAGGAAAAAAGGAAGGCCTTCATATTAATGCCTGGTTGTTTCCACATGTCTAATAACATACCACCATAAAATCGAGAAAAAATAAGGTAAGAAACATCTATCTGGAGGGGGTAGGTCATTACTCACCCCGCAATAGTCACGGAATTTAGAGTAGTACAGACTGTCTGCTATAGTCATTACTGCATGCTGACGCTTCATGGAGAACCACTGCACAGATATAAACATTGATAATTGACTAAGTGATGAAAACTTGTTGAAACCAAAATGATTCTTACATAGTCTCGCTTGATCAAAATGATTGTCAGCAATGGCGAATAGAACCAAATATGCATAACAAAAGTGTTTAACTGACGATAATAATACTAGATGATAACAATCCATCATTAGAAAGAGAACAACAAAAGAAATTTCCAGTTTCCGAAAAGGATGTAAAAGACTGATGTATACAAATGCTATTGCCATAATCTATTCCACAAAGAGTTCTACTTGAAAGCCTTATTTGTCATATCAACCGGTTCCAAAAGTGACACAGAACTGATTCTTTATATCTGAGTCTTTGTATTTTAGTGATCTTGCGTGTGTTTTTAGAGTATGAAGCAAGCAAGATATTGGATCGTTGTTGCTGAAAGTGTTTTTACCTGTGCACCTTTTCGAAAATCTTCCTTTGGAATTTCGGGCATCATGTAATCCGTATACCTTCCGGTTCCATGTGGACCAGGATCATCAAAACTAAAGAACAGAAATTCATATATTAGTATAGAAAGTCAGGAATAAACCTGGCAACGCCGTAATAAAAAAGAAGAAATCTGGCAACATGTGTAATTCTAACTCTGGAATCTCATCAACTTGAACAAATGACTTTACCAGTCGATATAGCTCACATTGCTGTACATCATATAGTTGTAAATGTATTCGAAACTTCGAAGTGGCACACAACTGCAAAAATTGGAAACACTCGAATTGGTTAGGACGACCTCAGAAGAATCAGTGAGAAAAAAACTGCAAGTTTATGAGAGATTACCTATCAGAAACTAAAACAAATTGCTGGTTTTCAGGATCCCTAAGAGCATTGGTCAACAAACGTCTCTCGGCATCAATCATTGATATTCTGCCCCAGACCACCTTTAGAAAACATATATGATGCTTTTACAACAATCATAAAAATTATCAAAGAAGCAAGAGGTATTCATGATGCGTCCACCAAGTAAATGTAGTCATTCCAAACTGATAGTGTTTTTTTCTCGTAACCGACAAGATATCTACAAATATAGACATCAGACACTGAGAAAAAGACAGACCTCATCACTTCGGATTTCACGGTTAACAAAGTAACGGCTGGTGTGAAGAGGCGAATCCTTTGATGCATGGATATAAACAGAGAATTTCCCCTCATGGCCCTGTGAGGTGGGTAAAAGCACAAAAACATCAGCGAAAGAAGCAAGTCAAAGAAAGAGTTAAAGATTCTTCTGCCTGAACGTGAACATGTTGCATCCAAGTTGTCAAACGATTTTCGAAATGAAGTCTACAATTTAGAAGAATTTTCAAACAACACCAACCACAACCTAAACGGATTTCACTAAACTTCATATCATTAGTATAAATCTTAGCCAAAAGGAAACATCTGACACACCTGATGCGGAAAAGAAGTTAGGAAAAGATGAAGTCTACCTGGAAAAAGAGGTCCCATAGCTTTTCGAAAGGCAATGTCCCCGGAGTTAAGAACATAAATGCAATTTTAGAGCTCTTTCGTATAACACGAGGGGAGCTCAATATTTCCCTAATAACTACACGGGCTGCAATCTCGTCATCAGAAGACTCCCTTACTGATGGTGGAAGCCAATCAGTCAGTCCCTCGCATCCTTTAGATGAAAACATATAACAAGCAGATTTGCTGTGATGAGGGAACATGTAAGCACCAATTACAATCATCATCATCAGTGACATCACTGCAATGACCCATAGTAGATTCCTTGTAGGAGCACGGTGGCGAGCCAAAGGCAAAGACTGCATACAATTCATTTTGCCTTTCAATGCCTTCATCTCATAAAAAGACTTTATTGCATTCTTTCACCAACCTCCAAATATTCCACTTAGGAGCCAGAAGCATTCGAAACCTAAAAGTTACATGTAAAGACCAAAACATTAGGGCACCATAGAGATATAAAGAAGAGTATAAGATACAACTCTGAATAAACTAAATCATGCATCAAGATTTAAGTTAAGCTCCGAGTACCGATTGTGTTTCTAGTTTCTCTAAGCAAAAACATAAGAAACAAAAAGAACAATCATCAACAGTACACAAAACCACTCGCATTACTTCACGGCAGAACATTTTTCAAGTCAATAATTTCAACGAATGCTTTTCAATTCCCAGAGATTATCAGAAGAACACGAAGTATCAAATTCTGATTCGTTTTACAAATCTGAAAACCAAAGCGGATCAATTTCTAAAGCTAATATACTAAAGACTAATTGTAAATAAGTATCGTCCGCGAAAAATCCAAAATCGAAAGCTAAAGACTTAGAGAAAATCGAACCTAGAAAAATTATAAATGGAACCGAATCAGAAAGAGATCCCAACTCTCAGCGGATGAACAACTGAGAGAGAAGCTTATACAAATCTCGAAGAATATGGAAGCATTTAATCCTGAGAAATTTCAGTTTCTTTTATAACGTCTATAATCTCGTTTCTTCTCTTCCTTATTATGAAGACAGAAGAAGAAGAAGAAAGAAGAAGTCTCTTGGGTTCAAACCAGGAGAAAGTAATTTTTGAGGTTGAGAGATTTTCTGACCAAAAAAAAAAGTTGAGAGATTAATAACATTGGCTAGAAAAAAAGATTAACGACATTTTTATTCTAATTAGCAAGTAAAAATATATTAAACGGGGACATGAAAAAATTTAAGGAAAATTAGGTCAATTATACATCATCTCACTATTAATTAACAAAATAATTATTAACAAAAAAATGGTTAAAGACCAAAAACCCTCTTTTTCATTTTTATTAATATTTTCTCACTCCTCACAACTACTCTCTCTATTTTCTCTTGTTATTTTATGTTCTTAAAAATTAGTAAATTTAAAATTCGATTGAATAAAAATATATAGATTTTTTCTACATTTGTGAAAACTTGAATTTTTAAAAAAGGATATATTTTTCTCAACAAAATTGAATAACACATTTAAATTTAAATGTGTTCCAAATAGATGTATTATTTCATATAGTACGACTATTTTCTAACCTATGTTTCATATTTTTTTAATTCATCCTACAAATATACATACACATTTTTAAAATTTATTATCACTTTTCATAAAATTTACTAATTACTTTCTAACTAGATAATTACCCGCACCATGTGCGGATAAAAGTATGCAATATGCATAAATAATATAAATTATCTTTTTATATTTTTACATTATATTTAATTAAAAATTTATAAATTTTGAAATAATTCGTACTTCGTATTTTCTTATCTTTTTTTACATTTTAATCTTTAACAGAATTAGCTAGACATAACCCTTTCGTATCTCATAAAAGATTTTAAAGATTTTATATGTAATATATAATAATTACAATTTATGTTAATAATCGTGAATTATTTATGTATATGTTTTAAATCTAAAAGTTTAAGTAATAAAACTAAAATACTATTTTTCGTGTTACATATTTTAACATATTTTATTTTAGATATTATTTTATTTTTCTCAAAATCAGCTATATATATTTTGAAAAGATAACATTGTTTTCTAACCTTATAGTTGATTTTAAAAATTTTTTTTCGTGAAAGTTATATTAGTTTAATATTTATTACTTTAGATAGTTGTTCATATAATTTGGTCGACAAATAAAAATGATGATCATAATTAAGCGAAATCTCAATATTTTT
>OVAN01003538.1:1932-18618 GCA_900406275.1 Anastatica hierochuntica
GAAATTCTAATCGAGACGAAACGAGAGATGATCGAGTGATGATTCGAAGGAAATGACGATCAGAAAGGACGTGGTTCAGTCAACTGACTACGGCCGAACGTTATTCGTGCCTCGGCGCCAACTGGCGCCAAGACAGACACTTTGTCTTGGTGCCAAGGACACGGCTTGGTCCTGGCGCCAATTGGCGCCAAGGACACGGCTTGGTCNGTCTTGGCGCCATTTGGCGCCAAAACAAGACCATGCTCTGGTCTTGGCGCAAATTGGCGCCAAGACGGACCTCCGGTCTCGGTTCCAATCGACGTCTAGATCCGCTTCTAGTTCAGTCGTCAATCGGTTCCATGATTCGTTCGTAGGTTTGGCGTGAATCGGTGTTTACATATTCCTCCGAAGCAAAACGGTTCTTCGACGTTTTTGGTGGTTTCATTTCGCTTCGAAGTTTGTATTTGGAGGCCTTCGGATGTTTCGGGCGTCGATTTCGATGTTACCGTTTTTGACCCCAACACCAAGGATACCGAAACAATTCAAATTTGTCCTACCAGAACTCTAATGTCGTGAACCCTCAAGATCACTTTTATCCACCTCAAAACGCTAAACAAGAAGGTTCCTATCAGTGTAAGAAACAACCTATCAACAAATGAATTTAACAAGTGAAGCAACCATTCATTATTCCTCAGATTACTGCATAAAATCAACAAGAAAGCAAGCTTGAGACTACGCTGAAGCAAATCTCTAAAGAGATAAAAAAAAAAAACCACAAGGAAGTTAATGAAAGGCTGGAAAATATCTACAATGAGCTTACGACGAATTATGAAGTCATTTGCACTCATGTACAGAAGCTTGAAGTTCAAATTGCTCAAACAAGTGAAGTTGTCAAGAACCAAGAAAACCTGGTGAAGTCCTTCTGCAATGTCTCCAATTTAAAGAAAGTTAAGGAGCTCTTGTTAATGGATAAGAAACCTCTTCAAGACCCCAATTTCAAGATTAACCACCTCTGGAACATTTACCAAACGAATCCAAGAAAACTTACAAGAAGAGACTGAAGGATATTCTTTTAGAGAAGATCGAATGCCCAGGGAATTTCATCATTCCTTGCTGAATAAATCAAGTAAAAATTGATGATTTTTATGTGAAACTGGAAAAAAATTGAATGTGATGTCACTAACCATTGCTCTAGACTTATAACTCCAAAACTTTCGACCATCTCGAATCTCTATCGAGTATGCCGATATGTCCACATCCACACCATATGAATTTATGCTCAATGTGCTGCTTGAAATCGGAGGAAATCTCATCCCTACTAACTTTCAGGATGTTTTTAATAAAGGAGGAAAGACAAATCCATTGATCCTTGGCTTCCAATTCTTAGCTACTGCTGGAGCAATATTCGACTTCCCTAATAAAAGAGTTTCCTTACCAAGAGTGAACAAGCATGTCTTTTACCTTGTTGTGAGATATAACTCTATAGAAAAAGAAACTATTTTGGAGGACAAGAAGGTTAGTCTAGACCTTAGAGATAGCCATAATAGGTAACAAGTGTCAAAGATAAAAGTTGCATCCATCGAAACACCAACTTTTTAAAAATCGGTGAAAATAGATGCAAGGAGAGACTCTTTTACTATTCAAGCACAAACTGACTCATTGATGGACATGGATGAAGAAGAAAAGGAGGTTTACAAGTTTCCAGCATCCTTTGCTAAAGTAAAGATCCGAATCCCCATTGGTCTTGATGTAAAGAATGATGATATTGCCAAAAAGAAGCTTAAGAACACTCTTAAGCTATTCCCTAAGGCGATTGTAATTTATGAAGCAATTGGGGGCAGGCTGTTAGGGTCAAAAACGGTAACATCAAAATCAACGCCCAAGACTTCCAAATAACGCCTAAGAGATCTCGAGATACGATTTTAGGGCGATAAGGAATCACTGTAAACATCAAACAATCGTATCACTTCGGAAACACGAGCAAATGTCTAGTCGCCCGTGGGCGACTAGAAACGAACAAGGTCTAGTCGCCCGTGGGTGGCTAGACTCTTCACAAAGTCCACTCGCCCATGGGCGAGTAGACACAAGCAAGGTCTAGTCGCCCAGGGGCAACTAGACTCATCACAAATTCTAGTTGCCCCTACGCGACTAGAAACGTACAATGTCTAGTTGCTCATTGGCGACTAGACTCTCGAAAAAGTGTAGTCGCCCATGGCCGACTAGACACGTACAACGTCTAGTCACCCATGGGCGAATAGACTCTCGACAAATTCTAGTCGCCCATTGGCGACTCGACACATACAACGTCTAGTCGGCCATGGGCGACTAGACTCTCGGCATAGTATAGTCGCCCATGGGCGACTAGACTCTCGCTAAAGTCTAGTCGTCCATGGCCGACTAGGCTCTCGACAAAGTCTAGTCGCCCATGGGAGACTAGACACGTACAACGTCTAGTTGCCCGTGGGCGACTAGACACGTACAACGTCTAGTTGCCCTTTGGTGACTAGACTCTCGACAAAGTCTAGTCGCCCATGGGCAACTAGAAACGTACAACGTCTACTCGCCCATGGGCGACTAGACTCTCGACAAAGTATAGTCACCCATGGGCGACTAAACAAGTACAACTTCTCGTCACCCATGGGCGACTAGACTCTCAACAAAGTCTAGTCGCCCATGGGCGACTAGACACGTACAACGTCAAGTCGACCATGGGCGACTAGACTCTCGACAAAGTCTAGTCGCCCATGGGCGACTAGGGACGTACAACATCTATTCGCCCATGGGCGACTAGACTCTCGACAATGTCTAGTCGCCCATGGGCGACTAGACACGGGCAACGTCTACTCGCCCATGGTTGATTAGACCACTTGCTCTCGACCATCTTCTTTTTCGAATCTCGACTGTGTCTTGTTTCGTCTCGATTGGAGTTTCCGTTTAAGTTTCACGGTAATAATCGTAAAGATTTGTTCTTTTCGTAAAAACTAGTATCGATCGTATTAAAGGATAACGGTTAACTTGAACACTGATATTATCTTAACTATACGATTGGTCTTATCGTTTCGAGAAACCATCATTTGGTAAACTTACGAAAAACGATTTCTCCGAAAGAAATCATACAGGTCACTTACTCGAAAACGGTCCAGGAAGGCCCAAAACACGATAAAGATCCGCTTACGATTTTAGAACGAGAATGGGCCTGATTGCATTAAAGATTTACCCGAGTTTCGTGAAAGATATATGCAAAACACGGTAAAGTTAAAGTTTGGTCATAAATATGGAAAAATCGTGAAGATAAGAAATATTCTCGAAAAAAGGAATATTTTTGCAGAAGCATATACACAAACCTAGGGCACAAAAGGATATCAGACTAACCAACGAAGGCATATATAAAAGAGGCTAAGGAGAAGAACGAGGACATACAGAAACTTCTTCACAATTCACACTTAGAACAATTAGGTTTATTTTCATTTTTGGTAGCGAGCTGCATCTCAACTATGTTTACAAGTCTTACGCTGTTAGAACTATGATACTCGCTGGCAGCTCTCGCAGCAATGGCTTATCACGTGTTGTAACGCGCAAGCGCAGATTCGGAATAAAGATCTCGATTGTCCAACCATGTTTTTCGATTTTGTCTATTACTTTTACTTCGTCTTATGTTTCTTCGTACTTTTGATTTATCATTGTTTGGTTTAGTGGAAATCCGGGACTTTAAGGAAAGTTACGGTTTCTTAGCTTTCCTTCGATTGCGAAAATCGACAGTGCGAATTTTGGTTCCCCACAGTTTTGCGCTAAAAGGAGAGGGCCTATTCGTTCAGGGTACGTATCAATCTAACTCGCAGCCGCAAAATGCTAGTTCAGATATGACTACAAACGACCAGAACAATCAACCAGCTCGTGACAGCGACAATGCCAATAACGACGCTGAAAACACTCCAGCGACGAACAACACCGCGGTCAACGTTGACGTAAACACCATGGCGTTTGAGGAGATCAAATAAATGTTCTCGAGTCTCAAAAAGAAGTCGACCAAACAAGACAAACTAACTAGCTCTCTCGCTAAACAAGTTGAAACCCTAACCGTGAGTACTAAAACTATTCTTCCGCGCGGAGCTACGCGACTCCGCGTAAGAAGACTCGACTTTACTACTCAGCTTGTCTAATCCAGAACGCGCAAGAAAATCCATCGGGTCAAAACCCCGATGTAATCACCCCTGTCATGGTGGGGAATAATGTGGAAGACCCTCTAAATCCCGATAAGAAAACGGAGGAAAACGAAGCCGAGCGAATCGACATGGACTTCATTGATCAATTCGGTTCCACGAATGAAGACGCTGACATACACCCAAGAAGGGTCAGGGGTCACGCAACGCGGAAAGACTCTCAGCTCAACGAACCCATGACAGAAGAAGAAAACATCTTATGGGCAGAGCAAGAGAAACAGGCCGAGGAGCAAGCCAAAGCCATTCAGAGTACATGTCGACCATCTAAAAAAAAGACTAGCGATGATCTCTGTGATTACGTCGCGAAAACAGCGTCAGAGGTTAAAGCAGTAAAATCGTAGATCCACCACGCGCCCATTGCCGCGCCAGAGAGCTATAGGCTCCTCGAAGAAGCTCGAAAAACTCAATTCACTACTCGCATAACAAACAACAGAGTCTCAGATCTCCGGAAGGTAAAAATCCTAATGTACAACGGAACCTCCGATCCGAAAGCTCACCTACAGACTTTCCAGATCGCGATGGCGAGATCCAATATCAAGGAAGGCGAAAAGGACGCTGCTTCTGCCACCTTTTCGTCGAACATCTCCAAGGAGCGGCCCTCGAATGGTTCTCCCGCCTAAAACGAAACTCCATCGAAAGTTTCCATCAACTCTCCTCGGAATTTCTCAAACAATAATCCATGTTTATGGACTGAGAAACTTCTGACGTTGATCTATGGAGCCTGTCTCAAAGAGAATACGAATCTCTCCGAGATTTCCTGAACATGTTCAAGATAGTAATGTCGAGATTTAACGGGATCAGTGACAAGGTAGCAGTAGACGCGCTCAGAAAAACCCTTGGGTACAAGTCAAAGTTTAGGAAGTGGATAGCTCTCGAAAAGCCATGCACTATTCAGGATGCGCTTCATAAGGCTACGGACTTCATCATCATTGAAGAGGAGATGAAAGTTATATCGCAAAAACACAAACCCGCCACGGCACCCTCGAAAGACTTAACCTCTAAATAGAAAGCAAAAGAGAAGATCCCTTGTAACGACAAGTATGTCTAACACGAGGGAGAAGACGTCCGGGGGCACACAACTATGCTGCCAATTCCCCCTCCGAAAAAGGTAGTATGTCAGGGAATACCTGGACGCAAAACACGTCGTACGATGAGAACACCTTCTGCAAGTTTCACCAAACAAAATGTCACTCCACTGCGAACTGCAAGGTTCTCACAGTAAGGCTAACGGCAAACCTGCTCGCAGGGGAAATCTCAGACAGAACCAGCTTAAAAGACCTCATACGCGATACAGACCGCCAACCCAAAACCAATAAGGCAACCCTAGGAGACGCCATGTCTCAAGGAACTCAAGCGGATGGAAAACGCGTAAGGAGACCCATCGATAAAGGCAATGACTCCAACCGCCGCAGAGTGAATATGATCATCGGAGGGTCGCAATACTTTCGCGACATTGTCTCATTAATAAAGCATATCACCAGAAGGTTGAGTCAAGTGCAAACTGGCCTTCGCCACTCGACACCGCAAGCGACACCGCAAATGACACCATCACTTTTGAGGAATACGAAACTGTGGGAATCGACAAACCCCATAACGATCCTCTCATGATAGACCTTTTCATAAAAGATCTCGAAGTCGCCAGGGTCCTCATCAACACAGGAAGTACCATCGATATCATCTTCCACGATACCCTCAACAGGATGAACATCGACTTATCCTGGGTCACACCCACGCGGAAACCACTCACGGGATTCTCAGGAACGACGTCAACGACTCTCGGATCGATCAAGCTTCCGGTGATGACCAAGGAGATAACGAAAGTTGTCGATTTTGCGGTCGTCGATCATCCTTCCATCTATAATGTGATCATGGGAACACCATGGATAAACTCCATGAAGGTAGTCCTATCGACCTACAACTTGTGCATTAAATTCCCGACTCCGTACAGAATCGCCACAATCTGGGGATGCCAAAAACAGTCACGACTCTACTTTCTAGCCGAGCATTAGCTAAGACAAGTCGCAATGACGCCCATGGCCAAACCCAAACGAATGAAGACAACTCGGCCGTCAGCTGAAGACACTTTGGAAAAAGACGTGCCAAAATCGTCAACTCAAGAAACAACGCAGTCTGAAGGAAACAAGCAAACTTCCAAGCCCAACATTCCCAACAAAGCAATACTCTCGACACCAGAAGAAATCGTCGATGCAGCTGTAGTCATCGAGACTGAAACGGCCGACGCAACTCTACCAAGCGTGTAATCATTCACAGCAACAAACTGAACTACGAGACGGCTTGATCCTCAAAAGAGGTACATAAGCAGCTCTTCGCAAGAGGAGTTCAGCTATCCCCCTCTCTAAAAAAGGGGGAGTGGGTGTACGTATATTCGTATACTCCCATATTTTGTACACGAAACTTTTCGATACATTTCGGTAATAAAATTTTGGCTTTTTATTTTTCGTATAACCCAAAAATGAAAATAATACGAGAAAATCTTTCTTAATGAATCTTGACTATAACGTGTTCATCAACACATTCTACCACAAACGGAAAAACTTTCGGAAAAAGCGAGACGTAGTGAATTTCCAAGAAACACAATTCCGAACTCGATCAAAAACTTCTAAAAACAGTCGCAAGACTACCAAACCCCTGCCGGGAGAAGGACAAGTACTTGTCCCAATTTCGCACATGTCGATTGGCCCTAATGGACCAACTAATCATTCACCTTAACCTCCTCTTTGCGAAGAATTGGTTCTCATATATCCGACTAGGATAATAGCGCGCTATAAAAGAAATCTGAAATTTTGGTTAGCACTTCCAGACGACTTAGAAATTGTCTTTGGAGAGATGAACAATTCCAGATTGATTCAAATCATATAAGTTGAGAACTTATCGCAGACTTCATTGTCGAGACGGAATCAGGTCGAAATCAAAAACGGGAAACGTAAGCTGGAGTTAGTCACCGCACGCCCGAAAATCGAGAGTAAACCTAGATCCTGCCCTAAACCCATCACACTGGTCTCAAACATCTCAAGAGATAGTATATAACCGAAACGAGATCCCAAACATTGTCTCTTCGTCTATATTTGTGTTTATAAGAATCTGAAAGACTAAATCTCTCGAAAACTCGCACCCGAAACAAACAACGAATATAGTGATCCTTCAAGGAATGGATATGAGAAGACAACTCATAATCTGTCTCCACATACGCAGCACTACACATACATTTCAAAATCAAAAAAAAAAGTCCTCACTTGCTACAGCACTAGAACTCGGAGCCACGTCATATCCTCCCCCCTCAATAGTGTCACGAAGCTTGATATCCGCGTGATCCTGCCTCTCTGGGTTATCGGAAAAGAACAAAAGGTTAAAATCAGATTTCAGAGCGGCAAAGATAGAACTGAAGTCCCCCTAAGCGGCCTCTGCTCTACTTTGCGAGCATATAGATTGGCCTCTTCGACCTGCCGAGACGGGGACTCTCCGTCAGGAAACATAAGAATCTCACTTATTGGTCCTTCGATAACCACCAGGGCGAGAACCCTGTTATGAACATCCATGAATAAATCGTGAAAGCTTGCAATCTTGGCAAAACGAGTCCGAGAATCGGCGCACAGAGCAGCCCTCGACTTAGCCACAGCCTCCGCAATCCCACAACTCAATTTACTTTCCTCGCACTGCATTTGCCGTCGCAGGCGACGCAACTTCGGGCTTTAGCTTTTCTATCCGTCTTCTCCTTAAGCAACAAGCTCGCCGTCTTCCCAAGATCTCTCTCGACCTCACCAATCCGAGTTTCCGACCGATATAACTCAAGGGAATTAGCATCCTCAATAATCTCCAACTTCCTCTCAAACTGCAATGGCTTGTCCTTCGATTCAGCAAGCTCTTTCTTAAGACGCTCGACCTCCAATCCATAGTCGTTAAGCATCCCATCGACCTAAGATATAAACCGCGCGAAATAGAGAGTAAGAAAAAGTAATCTAAACGAGAAAACTGCCGCAAAACGAACCTTGGCACAATGTTGTGACCTCACACCTAGGCCAGAAGCCCCTAGGCACAAAGGTCTGACCTCAACCCCTCTCACGCACCACTTTTTCCTAGTCGCCAACATGTTGTCGCATGCCCTCTTGCGCCCCTCCAAGGCAACAACAGGAGTTGCGGCGGAAGCACGTAAGTCCAAGACGATCTCTCACCTGGCTGGTGGAGGAGGCATCGATTCGGGCCCTTGCTCTGAATCACCAAGAGGAACAGGATTCGTCGAAGAACCCGTCGGCTGAATCGTCCCATCTTCTGGAATGATCGGAGAAGGAGATGGTCGCACAGATGCGAGAACCAACAACGCGGTAGGGATCGGAGAACCCACGGGGGCAGCACTAGCAATGCCCCCCACATTGACATCGCGACAAGACAGATCCTCTCGTAAAGCAAGGTGTTCGACCACGTGTGTTTAGATATCCTCGCAATTCGGAGAACTCAAGAGTTCCACGGAGGGGCACTTCCCACCTCAACGCCATTATCTTTATGTCCATCACAAGAGGAAGTCATGTTGGCTCGGCAAAGCTCTCATATTAAAAGTTTGGAGAAGTGAGGAATGAGTGAGGAATGAGAAAGAGAGTCCAATATTTATAAGGATTTCTCCGCAATAAAATAAAACTTAACTTTGCAATAATCTTTGTCGTAGATTCCGATCAAAACACACACCACTCGCCCGCAAGAGTCGCAATCGAAACTTGCAAGCTGGGGGGCTAACTGGTTGGGTCAAAAAAGGTAACATCAAAATCAACGCTCAAAAATTAAATAACTCCAAAAAGATATCGAGATACGAGTTTCGGGGCGATAAGGAACCACCGTAAACATTGGATAATCGCTTCGCTTCGGAAACAAGAGCAACGTCTAGTCGCCTATGAGCGACTAGAGACGAACAAGGTCTAGTCCCCAGCGGGCGACTAGACTCATCGCAAAGTCTAGTCGCCCATGAGTGACTAGACTCTCGACAAAGTCTAGTCGCCCATGGGCGACTAGACTCTCGGAAAAGTTTAGTCGTCAATGGCCGACTAGACTCTCGGCAAAGTCTAGTCGCCGAGGTACAACAACCAATCTCCCATGGGCCACTACACTCTCGACAAAGTCTAGTCGCCCATCGGCGACTAGACATGTACAACGTCTAGTCGCCCATGGGCGACTAGAGTCTTGGCAAAGTCTAGTCGCCCATGGGCGACTGGCAACGTACAACGTCTAGTCGCCCATGGGCGACTAGAGTCTTGGCAAAGTGTAGTCGCCCACGGGCGACTAGACACGTACAACGTCTAGCTTCCCATGGGCGACTAGACTCTCGGAAAAATCTAGTCTCCCATGGGCGACTAGACTCTCGGCAAAGTCTAGTCGCCCATCGGCGACTAGACACGTACCACGTCTAATCGCCCATGGGCGACTAGACACGTACAACGTCTTGTCACCCATGGGTAACTAGACTATCGGCAAATTCTAGTCGCTCATGGGCGACTAGACACGTACAACGTCTAGTCGCCCATGTGCGACAAGACTCTCGACAATGTCTAGTCACCCATGGGCGACTAGACACGTACAACGTCTAGTCGCCTTTCTAGTCGCCCATGAGCGACAAGACTCTCGACAAAGTCTAGTCGCCCTTGGGCGACTAGGCACGTACAACGTCTAGTCGCCCATGGGCGACAAGACAAGTACAACATCTAGTCGCCCATAGGCGACTAGACTCTCGACAATTTTTAGTCGCCCACGGTTGACTAGACCACTTCCTATCGACCATCTTCTCCTTCGAATCTTGAATGTCTTTGTTTTCGTCTCGATCGGAGTTTTCGTTAAAGTTTCGCGATAATAATCGTAAAGACTTGTTCCTTTAGTAAAAACTTTGTATCAATCGTATAAAACGATAACGATTAACTTGAACACCGATATTATCTTAACTATACGATTGCGCAAAACCTTCACTGCATAATCGTACAAAGAACTATTTCTCCGAAAGAAATCGTAAAAGTTACTAAAGTGCAAAACGGCACAAGAAGGCCAAAAATGCGATAAAAATCCGCTTACGATTCCAGAACGAAAACGGGCCTAACTGCGTCAACGATTTACCCGAGTTCCGCGAAAGATAAAATGAAAACAGGATAAAGTTAAAGTTTGGAGATAAAAATGGAAATATCGTGAATATAAGGAATATTCTCGAAAAAATGAATATTTCCACGGAAGGATATACTCAAATCTAGGGCGGTAAAGGAAACCGGACTAACCTACGAAGGCATAAATAAGAGAGGCTAAGGAGTAGAACGAGGACACCCCGAAACTTCTTCACAATTCACACTTAGAGCAATTAGTTTTATTTTTGTTTTTGTTAGCTAGATGCGTCTCAACTAGGTTTACAAGTCTTAGGCTGTTAGAATTAGGATACTCGCCGACAGCTCTCGGAACCATGGCTTATCACCTGTTGTAACGCTCAAACACATATTCGGAATAAGATCTTGATTGCTCAACTCTGCTTTTCGATTCTCTTTATCACTTTTAGTTCGTCTTCTGTTTCTTCGTAGTTTTGATTTGTCGTTGTTTGGTTTAACATAAATTCGGGACCTCAAGGAAAGTTAGGGTTTCCTGGCTTTCCTTCGATTGCGAAAATTGATAGTGCAAATTTCGGTTCCCACACACGCTTGATGATCTTAAATCACCCTCTACACCACCATATCTAGAGACTCAAGAAGCTAAAGGAGTCACAATTCCTTTGGTGGAAACCAATCATACCTAAAAAGCGAAAGGAGTATAGTTAAAGACTCTAAACAAGTGCTTTGTGGGGGGGGGGCAACCTACATGGTTTTTAATTTTATTTTTAATCATCTACGACTTATTTAGATGTCTAATACTTAGTTTTAATTTTTGCATGATTTTAGAAAAACAAGAAAAAAACACACAAAAATTCGGATTCAAGACAATAACAAAGGAATCTGAAAGTTGTTTCTACTAGGTGAGGACTGATTTTACACTGGTATTTGCCAAAAAAGTGACTCCCAACCGGTGTCAGAGCCATTATGCCTCAAAATTAGTTTTTCAACTTTGGCAAAGAAAGCGGATCCAAATCGTTCAAGCAAGCTCATGGATGATTCTATACATACATTTGAGACAAAAGAAACGTATTAAGAATTGCCGATTAAACTAAATTCAAAACAAAAGTTCTTGGAAAAAAGTAATGATATAAAAAAGAACCAAGAAGAAATGTTTGAGAAACTCTATCAATTGATCATACTGAAGCACTAAGATATATTCGTTATGGAACCTTGGATAGTCTAAAATAGTACCAAAAGAGGTAACAAACCCTGTACTTCATTCCTTATAAACCAACACTATATGATAGGTGATATGCTCGAGAGAAATCGACTTCGCAACGGTTAAAATAAGTAATGGAGATTTCCAGTAGCTGGAAATCTAATCAACTCAAACCATTGAAGATGCCCATGCAAAGGAAAATTATGAACAAAACAGTTCGGTTAGAATTTTGATTTTTCAAATTTGAATTTTTGGCTAACATTACCTCTTTGTCGGCTAGACAATGAACTTGGATACGCCAAGAGTTTCATTTCTAGGATGCAAAGATTGGACATCAAGCATTTCGTTATATGCATAAGATTTTAGCACAACGTATTTTCAGTAAGACTGAGCAGAGTTTAGTGCTTAGGGATAGGTTCTTCATCCTCATCTCTCGTTTTGTTGTTATTACTCAGAGAGCCAACTATGGAGGATGATTGATGTGAAGCATGAAGCAGCTAAGTAGAAGAGTGAGCTCAACTCCACATCCCACTTTGGTTAGATTATCACTACTATCCTTAGCCCTAGAGGAGTGGACTTCATTTCTAAGATACTTATGGCTAGCAGTGGCTGGGTGGATCTTTTAAGACTTGCTAGGTCTTGTTATCTTGTAGGATGGATTGAGGGCACTGAGACTTTGCGTACCCATTCATGCCTCTTTACGACACTGAGTCAACTTGTGTCCTTCTTCCCTGCTCATTCCTTCCGTCTCTGGAAGAAATTCATACTCCTTTCGACCCTTTTCCTTCTCAGATTTTCAGGAGATCACCAAAAGTTACCATTCTTTGTTTGAGGGACTATCATAGAGCCATGTCCTTTTCTATCAAGTTTGTTGCACAAGTAGGAGAATCGCTTTCTCGGAGCATGACTTATGTTGCTTTAGATTCTATCCTACAGACTTAGTCTTTGGATGATCTTCGTGTTGCCTTAGCTGAGGAAAGAGTGAGGAGAGTTCGTTTGGAGAGGATGATGACCAGAGTTGTTCTTGTTATGAGACATGTTGTGCCAAGAGTTTTTAGGAGGACTCAGAGAGAGAGAGTTGAGTCAGTAGTTGTTAGAGACTTAGAGAGTTTTTTTGTAGTTTAAAACTTTGAACAAGAAGCAACTAAGACATCCGACATAGCCCAAAGTGATTCTTCAGCACACGCAGGATACACCCCTACGCATGATCCAGACCCAGATGCGGTTTTGAGTAGCCACACCCTACATGATTCACACTCAGCAGACATTTGAGTCTTTTATAAAGTGTCATTGTTCGAGTCATTGTGTTTTCATTTAATTTTTTTTATTTCATTAAGTCTATCATTCCTACTGTAGATTACTTTTGCATCGGGACGATGCAAGGTAAGTCTTGGGAATTTATCTGTTACTAACGTCTTTTTCTTCTTTCTTATGTACTTTGTTTTTTTTTAATTTTATTTAGTCATTTTGATGTTTTTATTGAGTCAAAAAGATATTGGAAAATATATCTAATATTGCTGGAATATTTTGTTTTGTGCTAACTTTAGGGGGCTCTTCTATAGTAGTTATTGACAACAGATTGTCATGAACGAAAAACTTTTAGTGGATCAATTTAACAAGATGACCATGTGTCTTTAGGAACCAGATTTTTTGATGTTGGCTCCACCTTAATTTAAATTTAATTTCTCATCTTGACACTAAAAACTCCTAGTGAATGATTTCCCTTATATTATTTCTTTCAAATTTTAGGGATTTATGGTTTGATGAAATGAGCAAAGGGGCATTTATCAAAAATTTCAAACCCTTAAGATTAATGGAGACTTATTCCATTTGTGCTTCATTTATGAAGAAAGAAAAGAAAAAAAAGAGATCGATTGAAAAAATAAAATAATACTCTAGAAAAGTAGAAAAAAATCGATTCTCATTGGGCTGATAAAAAAACAAAGAAGAAATGATACCCTACAAAATTAGGGAAAACACAGCCTCTAAAGCATAAAACTAGAATGTTGATTGAGCTTTACGAATGTTTAATGTGTTTAGGAACTTGTTTGAGTATGAGTCACTTGTTCTTATATCGATATTCCCTCGATGATAGTGCACCACAGAAATAATTAGGGGCCAGTGGAGATGTCATTTTTTTTTGATTTTTGCTCGAATCTGGATGGTTGCTAAACAAAGGGAAGTACGTGGAAGTTAACCTCTATATGTTGGTGATGTTGTATGGAGATAATCGATGCTTCTGCGATTTCAAACCTTATCTTCGTTCTTGGATTTCTTTGTTTGAGGACAAGCAATAAGGTAAGTATGGGAAAGTTGGTAAAACTATTATTTTAGCATTTTTAGTTGGATTTTTACTTACTTATCTATAGGTTTTTAACATTTTTTCGACCTCTAGAGGTAGTTTTCTTGTATTTGTGATTTTAGGGACTTATCAGGTAAAATCATCAAAAATGATGAACAAACGTGCTAATTGGACTTTATTCATGTCCCAAGCAAGTTTCATAGACGGATCAAGAAGAGAAAAGCTAAAACACTTGAATTTTTCATTTTATCAATTTGGACAAATTCTCAACATCAGAAAGATGACCCTTCAAAAAGGTTTTGCCTCATTGGATTGATCTGAAACTTTTTCTGAAGATAAAATTTTGATTTAGCTTTTAAATGCAAGTGGTTTGAAGTGATTTGGAACTTTGACAAAGAAGTTACAACCGTTCAAGTCAAGGCATGTATTTCTATCTTGCAAATGAAGCAAGTGGAGCAATTAGCTTGTTCTGACCGGGTGACATGATTCCTGGCACAAGCCAAGTGTCAATTTTTGTCCAAGACCTATTTTGGAGATATTTCAGGGACAAAGACATATTTTACTTCATATTTTTCGGATCGCTTAACCGATTTTGATTCTGTTAAAACTGACATAACCAAGGATGACCTAAAAAACCTAGCATTACAAATACATGTTTTTAGCCTTTAGAATAGGGAGTGACATGAACTTTACATAGAGAGCACGAATTTTATAGAGTCGTCGAAAGTTTTTTGAGATCTTTTGATTGTTCTTCAAGTTTTTAAGTGTTCTTTGGAGAGATTCATTTCATACTTTGTTATAGAGAATATTTTTATACTCTTAATCTTCTTATGATGATTTCTTACTTGTTGTGTTTCCTGCTCCATGTCTGAATAATCTATTTGTTAAGTTTTTAGGCTTCTCAAAGAGATATTGTCATCATAAGTTGCTAGTGTTAGATTAGGGATTCATATTGTCTTTGTCTCGGTTGATCTTATCTCATGATTACTTTACCGCACATTTAGTAGTCTGACCACATGTAATTTACATTCCAAAAGCTTTATATATTACATTCCCCCGGACTTACCTTGCACTGTATCACTGCAAAAGCAATCAGCAGTAGGGAATAATAGACTTAATAAAAAGAAATTAAAAATGAAATGAAAAAGAAAATGACTCGAACAATGACACCTGATAAAGACTCAAAAGTCTGCTGAATGTGAATCATCTGAGGTGTGGCTGCTCACAACTGTGTTTGGATCCTATGTGGGAGTGTATCCTGCGTGTGTTGAGTGTCATTCTGAGTTGTGTCTGAAGTCTCAGCTACATTATGTCCAAAGTCTGAAACTAGAGAGAGACTCTCTAAGTATTCATCATCATCTAGCTTAACACTCTCTCTGCGAGTACTCCTGAAAACTCCTAGTACAACGTGTCTCAGAACATGAACACTCTGCTCATCATCCTCTCCAGTCGAACTCTCCTACCCCTCTCTGTAGCTAGAGCAACATGAAGATCTCCCAAAGACTCTATCTATAGGAAAGAATTTGAAGCAACATAAGGCATGCTCCGAGGAAGTGATCCTCCTACTCGTGCAATAACCTTAGCGATAAACGTCTTGGCTCTATGATAGTCCCTCATGCCAAGGATGGGGAACTCTGGAGATCTCCTGAAAATCTATGAAGGATAAGGGTCGAAAAAAGTGTGACCTTCCTACAGAGATGGAAGTGACGGCCAAGGTAGAAGGTAGCAATCTGGATCTGTATCATGAAGACGCATGAACTGGGAGGCAAAGGTCTCAGTACCCTGAATCCATCCTACAAGATAGCCAGATCTAGCAAGTCTTGAGAGATCCAACGATCCACTGCAAGCAATAGGTGTCTCAACGCTAAAGTCTACTCCTAGCAATGAGAGCTCCATAATTGGATCTCTGAAGATCAATAACATTGATGATCTCTCCAAAATGAGACATGTAGTTGAACTCTCTAGTCTCCTTAGAAGCCTCATGCTTCACAACTATCATACTCCTAGCAATGAGAGCTCCATAATTGGATCTCTGAAGATCAATAACAAAAGGAGAGATGAGGATGAAGAACTGATGAGGCTAGATTTCGCTAGTGATTAACTCAATTTCAAGTTTTAAATTTATAAACCTTAATCACTAACAATCCCCACTAACCGCAAGTATACGGCTATGTCGATTGTAGTATTTAAGGGTCGAACCCACGAGAACTAGAGACTCAAACACTAGGAATAGACAACATCTCTTAATCTAAGCAAACAAGAAGAGACAAAAGTGGCGGACGAAGATAATAAAGGAAAAGCAACACAACCTAAACACACTAAACAAGACTTAAAACGATGGAGAAGTGGAACTTGGATTGTCATTTGAGAAGGGGTAATCAAGTGGCTAACTAACGAGAAAGGAGTCAATCAAAAGAACTAGTCTCACGACCAAGGAATCATTACTAGCCTAATCCACTCTCATGACAATAGGCCATTTCCATATTGATTACATTCACTCACGCTCTCGCTTTATTGCAAATGATAAGTCAATTAGGAATCATTAAGATCAAGTCCAAGAACTCATCCTCATGACTATGGAATCAATGCTCGAACAAATACCACTCTCATGGCTAAAAGTCATATTTGCAAGCTAACATATTTCACTCACGCTCTCGCTTTGTTGTGATCATTTAGCAAGCAATCATTAAGAACCATTCCACTTTGTCACCAAACTCCCTAGCTATCAACTCTCGTTGGCTAATCTAAGTTTGGCATACTTTAGGTTCTCCTAGACATTTCATCGAACACATCTATATCAAGATCAAGTTTTGATCCTAGATCTAGGATTAAGAATACCTAAACCATAGAGATCTAAGTTCATTCTATCCTTAGACATCATTATCTAACCACCTAATCACT
>OVAN01003539.1:0-28705 GCA_900406275.1 Anastatica hierochuntica
AAGCTAAAACACACTAAAATATGCATGAAATTGTATGTACATCAAAACCCCACATGCTCTTTATTATCAAGATTCTCAAGATTCCCCAATAAGATCAACAACTCCCTTTTTTCGATTTTTTCTTAGCACTAAGAAACCCTTTTATAATTACATCAAACCCTTTGTTCTTCTAGCAATTCTGTTAAATATTCTCTTTAGATTGGAGCCACTATCACTAAATCAAAAACCTTGATTCATTCTTCTCTTTCTTGTAATTTCACTAGTGACTCTCTTGACAATTCTTAATCCTTGAGACTTATGCTAGGAACTCACAAGACTTTGGATCTGTTTTTCTTATATTTTATCAACTATGCTTGCAAAATTTCTCAGTCAAGAACAACCTTCTCAAGCTTTTAACACTAGACTCACCAAGAAAAACTCTCAATCCCATGTATAAATTGAAAGACCCCTTCGTAAAATCTAGTTAACCTTAAAATGAGGCTAATTGTAAGGAAACACTAGACTTTGTCGTTCAACTTCAATTTACACGAGTTTTTGCTAATGTGTGCATTTTCCAAAAGAGGCCTCACATTCAAACAATAAGGAAGGTCTAAAAAGAAACGTTTTGGGTTTTCAAGGTGGGGTAACTACTCTTAAAATGAGAGTAGCCACTTGAGTTAAGAAGAGTGGTAAAATAAGGTCAAAATATAACACAACTGTTTAGTGTTTTACCATGAATGAGTACTTCAAGACCATAAGCAAGAAAGACTAATTCCAATTAGGTTCACTTATATGGGATAGATTTCAAATCCAATATGCTTCAATTTTCACAAAGCGCTTCGAGAAGCCAATTCAAAGCATGAATTTTCAAAATTTCTAAATGGTTCAAGCATCATAATACCACTAATGAGGGCATTGAATTGTAAGCATGACTAAGTCTACTTACAAGGCAAGGTTCTCTATGTAAAAATGCAATCCTATATGCCCTAACCACATAAGTATTCACAAATGGATGCAAACTATATGCAAAATTTTGAAAACAAATTGAAAATTTTTTTGGATTTTTGAAAATTTTCAATTTTTTTTTTTGGTTTTTTATAAATCATAACTATCTACAATGCATGATTCAAATATGGCAAAAGGAAAACAACAAAATGAAAATGAGCATTAGTTCCAAGGCTCCTTCCCCGGACTTAAATTTCACTGTCCCAGTGAATTCTAAGCTGCGAGATTTACCTCAAAAATAAACAAAGAAAACCGAAAATATGAGATGATATTCACAATGGTTGTAGGATGCACCTCTTTCTTTTAGGGCGAGCTTAGTGTTGTGGATTCTCTCTTCTTCCATGTTATCTTGTATGTCTTCATGTTGGTGTTGGTTGCTAAAACCAAACTATAATGAAAGGACTAAGAAGTTTTGAGGAAAAATCATTTTATTTCAAGAGAAGTGAGGTGGCCTTGTGGATAGTGAGGTCATCATTACAAGAAGAGCATTGTGTAAGGTCAAAATATCAGGTCCCTTTATTTGTTATTCGCCTTCCCCTTTTATAGGCGTTCTCTTCTTGATTAGGTCGTTTTTTCTCGCCAGTTTCCACATGATCTTTTAATAGTTTGCCCTTGTCATGTTGTACTATCCCTGATTTGCTTTATCTGCGGCCGAGCAGGTCTATCGCTTGAGTACATGTTTGTTGAGAAGTTCAGTTTGTCGGATATGGGCTTCTGCCGTCTGTACAGAGGTTAAGGGCCCTCCGACGTGTTTTCTTGTATGCTTCCGCCGTATTCCTCAGTCTCATTCCTTGTAATCCTCGTCGCTTGTCGTATTCTCATCTTCAAGGAATGATGTCATTATGTCTCATTTGTACGATTCTTCGAGATTCCCCTTACTTCGAGGTTGAAACCCTTTTGTACGTCTCACCTCGGATTTCCTTCCCGAGGCGTAAGTTAAAGTTGGTCCTCGTAAATGGGCTTCGACATTATGATGGGCCTTCTTCTCTTTTTGGGTCTTATTTTCTTTTGGGCTTATTCTGGTGAACCGAGGCTCAATCGGAAGGTGCAAATCCCTCCTCCAACAGTTAGTCCCTCCCTCTGTTTGATTGGAGACATGGAGCAATCGAAAAGGCAGTGAGCGAGCCTCAGGGACTTGATGGCGTCTTAATTGCGGATGTGACTTTGCATGGTGTGTGTCAGGGTTTGCCTTGAAAGTTTCATTTTGCCGCCGAGAAGTCTCTCCTTGTTTGAGGTTCTCATCATTTGGTTTGAATTTTTTCTTTATTTAAGCATGTTTATCGAACGATTTGGTGGGTCCCTTTTAGAGGTCCCACGGAGATTCCAATCATCATCTAGTAATTTGTTACAATATGAAGCGTTTCGGAGACGCTTCACGTCAAGTCCCTTTGAGCGTTTCATTTTCTTATAAAAGCTTTTTCCCTTTATTTCTGCTATTTTTTTTTGCTGGAATGTAAAACTTTATTCCCATCAAAAACTTTACAAAAAATTGTGTAAGCAATATTTCAAAAATTTAAACAATGAATGAATAAAAGAATAGGAACCAATCAAGATTTTAAACTAAGAAGGAGGAGGTCGAGTCGCCAACCACCAGAGAAGGAGAGTGTTATTGGTACCATTTCGCAGAGACAACAACCGGTTCCGAATAAACTTGTCAATAACACGCATCAGAATTAACGGATCAAGAGCAGAATGTCCATGCCTACGCCGATTTCTCTCCAACCATATACTGTAAATGGCAGCTTGAAAAGCTAAGAGGAAGAGAACCATGTCTTGCCGCGGTAGACAACCCGAAACTATAAGTTGTTGAAGCATAGCCCATGAATGAGTGTATCGTCTGCCCAACAACCGTTTAACCAGATCACACCAAATAATCCTGGCAAAAGCACATTCAAAAAATAGGTGATTCCTCGTCTCAAATGGGCACCGACACAAAAAACAGCCAGTAGAGATGCCACGACCCCACACAACCATTCGATCGCAAGTACTCAACCTGCCATGAAAAGCTAACCATGCAAAGAAAGCATGCTTAGGAACCGCCTGACTAAACCAAACTCCACGAGTCCACTGCACCTTAGAAGCTGAAGATCTAATTAATTCCCACGTCAGCTTAGTTGAGAAATGAGGACCAAACCGTCGAGCGTCTCTCTTCCATAAGACCACATCTGGCCCACGTTCTAAAGAAGGCGGTTGTTGAGAGTGTATGGCAGAGGAGATCAGTCCCAAATGGTCACTCCGAAAGCTGCGAGCCCTCCAAACAGCTAGAGCAGCATCATGAATAGTAGCCGACAGCGGCACACTTAACTCTTGTGGCCCCCGAGAACCGACAACATCTATTAAACGACCAATCGGCAGCCAAGTAACATACCAAAAAGAAGTTGTCTTGCCATCACCAATCTCAAACCGTGTATACAAAGAAGCCAAAGGACGCAATTTTAAAATCTTGCGCCACACCCATGAACCCTTAGTAGTTGAGGCTAGCCAAATAGATCCCTCCCAGAGCAAATATCGCTTTACCCAATCCACCCATAACGATGAAGCCGAAGTAAGAAGACGCCAAAGTAGCTTGAGACCAAAAACAACATTCACCACTTTTAAAGATCGGAAACCAAGACCACCTTTCGGACGAGGTTTACATATATCTACCCACGCAACCTTAGCACCAGTGCGCTTTAACGAAGGCCCTGACCAAAGAAAAGCAGCGCATAAAGCATCAATTTCCTTTAAACACCTACCAGGAAGTCTGAAATCGGAACTCCAAAACTGGGTTATGCTAGCTATCACTGACAATAATAGTTGCATACGTCCTGCAAAAGACAGAAAACGTGTAGACCACGAGCTGAACTTAGCCCGAACACGCTCCAGGAGTGGCTCGTAGTCCGCGGCGGTCATGCGTTTTGTCGTTAACGGGAGGCCAAGATACCGGACGGGAAGATGCTCTGACTTGAAGCCGAAGCGTGAAACCAGAGAGAGGCACACATCCGCAGGCACACCCGCTAGGAACAGCGTTGATTTTTCCAAACTTATTCGCAGACCCGAAATAGAAGCAAAATGATCAAATGTCTTAATGATCTCCTCTGAAGAACGAGCTGTTTCATCCATGAAAACCATAATATCGTCCGTGAAACACAAGTGGGTGAGACCAATTGCTTTACACTTAGGGTGATAGCCAATGAGGCCAGCAACGACCTTCCTATTAAGCAACGCAGACAATACATTCAAGGAGATGACAAATAGATAGGGAGACAAAGCACAGCCTTGCCTGAGGCCCCTCTTACTCTGAAAGAAACCCGCTAATTCACCATTAACCTGAACCGAAAAACGAGGCACTAGAAATACACGTCTGTATCCACTTAACAAACAACGCAGGCAGACCCATAGCTGTGAGAACATTCACCAGAAAGGACCACTGAACCGAGTCAAAAGCCTTGGCAATATCAATCTTCAGAACCCCCCGGGGAGAGGTGTTCTCCTTGCGATAATCCTTCACGACCTCAGTGGCGAGCAACATATTCTCCAACAGCAGACGGTCTTGGACGAAAGCAGACTGATTTGGCATAATAAATTCTGGAAGCACAGACTTCAACCGATTAGCTAGAATCTTGGAGATAATATTGTACATAAGATTACAACAGGAGATAGGTCTATAATCCCTCATTTCCATGGCTCCCGGGTGCTTTGAGATAAGGGCTAGAATGGTTGTGTTAACCCCCTTGGGGAGAAAACAATTCTGGAAGAAGGATTGAACCGCATGGACCACATCAAGACCAATAATTGGCCAAGCATCCCTGTAAAACTCCATTGTAAAGCCATCCGGCCCCGGCGCTTTATTAGTAGGCATGGAAAGAACAATCGAATGGACATCAGAACTAGTAACCTGCGCGAGCAGCTGGCTACAGTCACGTGAAGAGCAGCGGAACCCAACCAAATCACTCAGCTCCTCCACAGAAACACCCTCGTAACCAACCGGCTCTGCTTGTAAAAATGTACGAAACAAGTTTTCTGCTTCCTCCTTCATACCCTCCCGATTGGTGATCAGTGCACCCCCCCGCTGAACGCACGACTTTGATAGTGTTCATGGATCGCCGAGACTCAGCAATCTTATGGAAATATTTGGTGTTTTGATCCCCTACCTTCAACCAATGTATCTTGGACCTCTGCTTATAAAAAGATTCTTTCAACGATGAGATAAACTGCCAACGCGCAGAGTCCACTTTCTCTGCCGCAAAACTCTCTTCAGAAGGATGGGATAGAGCCACTAACTGCTTTGCACAAAGAACATCATAGGCCTCCTTAACCCGTGATGGTAGATGCCCCACTTGCTCCCTATTTAGTGTACGAATGGTATATTTCAACTGCTTCAACTTCCTTGCTAATATGTACATGGTTGTTCTAGAACAAAAGATAGGCTCTGTTGCATTCCAGGCCTCAGCAATAGCTGGCAAGAAAGCATCCAACTGCCCGAGCAAATTGAAATATTTAAACGGCCTACGAGCAGGACCCACAACATCTTCCAGAGTCACTAAATAGCGGGCATGGTCAGAGACACCACCCGGCTCAAACAGCGCATGAGAAGTAGGAAACACAGACAACCATACATCACTTACCAGAACCCTATCCAGCTTCTTGCTAATACATTATTTCTGCTATTTTAGGTTTCCCTTGATTTTTTTGTGCCTTGTTTTCGGCGATTGTTTCTTTGTTTTCTTGGTTCCTGCTTTCTTGTATTCGCAGGATTGTGTTCTCTCCCTCGGTCGGGTTTCTTAGTTTCTCCTAGGGTTTGTCCTCGAATTTTGTTTCGTCATTTTTCTTTGGTAAAATGGCTGACGGTGAAAGTGCTCCACCGAAGGTTCTGAGGACCAACAAATTTGTGGATAGTTGTATGGGTCTTGACGATATGGCTACTCTTCTGGGGACCAAAAAGTTGGCGCTATATTTAAAGTATCTGATTCCCAAACCTGGGCAATAGCCTTGGGATACTCCTCCGGGGTATATTGCCTTATAGGAGTCGTATTTTACTCTAGCGGGATTGTGGCTCTCTCTTCCTCGTCTTCTGACGGGTTTCTGCGAGCTCCGAGGTATCGCTATTCCTCAGCTTTCTGAAAGGGCGGTTAGGATCATAATTGCGGCTCTCGCGGTGGCTACCAAATGTCATGTCGAGATGATTCCAAAATTTTTTGAATATTGGACTCGTGTCAGTAAGAACCCTCGTCTTCCGGGACTTTTTATATTTCTTTTAGGGATGGGATGAGGCCCTTATGGAGGATGGCGTTAAACATAATAGTTGGTGGACTCGGTATTTTTTTGTTAAGGTGACTTCGTTGACTGTGGCTGATCCTGAGCATATTGTCTGGAAGTTTACTTCTGAGCCCGATTCATTGCTGCTTGACTTTGTTATTGTCTGGTGCATAATTTTCGCACAATTTGCTGACGTTTCTAGCTTGTGGCTGTTTTAGTTGACGTCGTTCCGGTGTATCCTCTGGTGGAGGGTCTTGCTGGTGTTTTCGAGAAGTTTAAGGCGTTGAGATGGGAGTGGGAACACATCGAGTCGCTTGTTCTGCCTGCTCGAAGGGGAGTCATTGACAAAGGTGAGACTATCCTCTTTTTTTTAAGGAGCTTTGTTTGACAGCCTCGTTGGAGATGCCTTCGGTGGCGAAATTGAGGGTTGCTCGGGAGAGTGTGGTTGCTGCCTCGAAGAAAAAGAAAAGGAATCAGAGTCCTGCGGGTTCGTCTACTGTGAAGAAGGCGAGGACTGCGGCTACGACGACGAAGGCCGATTTGGTTTCTTCAAAAAAGGCGAAGAAGGCCGGCAATGTCGGGAAGGGGAAGGGCGCCTCGAAGCGTAGAGTTCTTCCACCTGCCTCGTATCATCTTATTGACGAGTCAGAGGTTTCGGGGGTAGTTCATCTGGGTACGTCGAATGTCTCTCCCTCGTCGAATTTGGGTGATGTTCGTGGGAAGGGGTCGTTGGAACCTTTGGGGGGCTTCTCATGGCTGCACGAGGAGGGGCTCGGGGAACCGCCTCGTCTATTAGGGGCTTTCAAAGGTAAAGTTGGTGATGATACGACATTTCGAGGTGTTTCGATCGTGGCTCCTCGAGTCGTAGGAGGCGAGGGCGATCAAGTTGCGGTTTCTCCGCTGCCCGAAGTGGCTTCCACTGCAGTGGAGTCTTTCTCCGATTTGTATCGGAGGTTGCTGAGTGGGGCATATTTTACTGTCCCGTTGGATGGCATCGATGATCCTTCTGTCTGTGTAGATTTGTTTGTGCAGCCTATAGACTTAAGTGTATCCGTTTGGCTAGCTGCATGTCTATGTTCTTTGTTGCTTATTATTTTCTATGTTTGCTAGGTCCCGCGCAAGGTATTGCTCGTGTTGAAGTGATACCATGAGGAGGTCGTCGCACAGACTCGTCGTGCGGAAGAGGCGGAGGCGATGGTTGGGGAATACGAGGCGAGGCTACAATCTTATGTTGATCGTTTCTCGGGTGCACAGGACCGCATTGAACATCAAGCCATGAGTCGAGTGGAGAAAGAGTGTACATTGCTGAGTAGGTACATGCGGGAGCGTTGTCAGGTTCACCTCGATGCCGTACGGGGTCGTTATGAAATGGTGGTTTCAGTAATTAAGGCGTTGATGGACTATGGTCAGGTTAAAGGGACGTATGAATATCTGCAAATTGTCCGAGATTTGTACCACATACCGGTGCCCACAGACCTGCTCGAGGAGCTTAAGAGTGATTTGTCTGGGAGTGAGAAGGTTGTAGCCGTGCTCGAGGCAGCGAGGTCCAGGCCTAGTGATTGGGTTGCTCCCGATTGTACTCCTTCCTTCCCCCCCCCTGTCTCGTCATGCTCCAACTGTTGACTTTGCTTATTCGTCCTTGAGTCTATTAATAGTATTACCCTTTTGTGGGTTCGTGTACTCGTTTTTCCTTTTCTTTCATTTCTTTATTCTTTTTGTGTTTTATTTTACTGAATTTTCTTTTTATTTATTTTTTTTGTACATGTTCTTATGAATGAATTTAAGCTCTTTTTTCTTTCGAGCGCTTTTTTCTTGGTTTTTTATGTTCCAACTTATGGATGTGGATTCGATTGAGCCACTTGTGTTCGGATATGGCGGACCCGTTTTACCCTTTGAGTGCAAATAAGAGTTGTGGGTGATCAGTTCACTTTGCCCATGGGGGGCATGGGTCGTGGATTCAATTGGGCCACAAGATTCTTCTTGAATCCATATAATGTTCGGAGCGGTTCGCATTTGCGCTCGTGGGGGTGTGAGAATAGATTGTTTATCCATTCTCCATATTTTGTTTTCTTTTTCGGTTGTGGTTTTCGTTATTTGTTGCTTGTGCATTAATTTTTATTATCATTATATAAGTATTATATATATATATATATTGTAATTGTGGTTGTGCCCTTGGAGGATGCCTACGTACCCCGAGGGGATCAAGCCTTCCGTAGTTCGTACATTCAAAATAGAGACATATTATTCGTCTTAGCAATAGTACTTCTTCAAGTGCATCGCATTCCAGGAGTGTGGTACTTTTCCCCCATTTATCTCGAGTAGTTCGTATACGCTTGGTCGTACCACCTTGGATACGATGTATAGGTGTGGAAACCGAAATTCTCACTGTCAATATTATGTGGTTCACAGACTCTCTATAGCCAAAAACCGACAGATCAAGCAGTGAATGCAAAAGTTAATGGATAAAGAATACGAAACTAAGCTACGAGATAAGATCAAACAAAAGCGTGAGTAAAAAGAATATGCGAACATATTGCGAGATTCAGATTAACGAGATTCATATGGCGAAATTGAGATGAATAACAAAGTAAAGACAATACGAAACAGATTGCGAAGTGAGATATGTAAAACGATTGTAAAGTAACAGGATTCGTAATGAGAAACAGTATGAACACGAAAAGAGATTCGTGGATCAAAACATGAACAATAATCGAAACACGCAGGTAACGAAGAAAGTATAAGGGATCTTATTCGAATTCGTGGTCTGAGCGTGCACAAACAGTGTTAAGCTGTGGCCGCAAGAACTGTTGGCGACGATTACCTAGAACTACAGCGTAGACTCGTAACCAAGTTGAGACGCAGCTCGCTAACGAAAACAAAGTAAGAACCCTAGTTTTTTCTAAGTGTTTTGCGGTGACGAAAATTGTGTTGTATATCCCATCCTTCACACTCTTTATATAGGTCTTCGTGGGCTTAGCTCGTTTCCTTTTCAGCCCCGATTCGTGCATATCTTCTCTTGGAAATATTCCTTTTCCCCGATTCGCATATATCCTTTTCGAGATCCTTCCTTATCTTCTCGAAACTTAACATTTTTGCAAATCCTTGGCGAACCATCATTGTAGATGGGCCGATTCTCGCTCGGAATCGTAAGTGGTCCATCATCGCGGTTTGGGCCCTTTTGGGCCGTTTCGCGGCTAAGTGATCTTTACGATTTATTGCGGGAAACCGTTTCTCGTAAGACCATGCGGTAATAGTTTCGTGGGACGATAAGGCCGATCGTATAGTTTAGACTCTTCCGGTGTTTAAGTTAATCGTCATCGTTTTACACTATCGATACGAAGTCCACAAAAAGTACGAATCCTTACGACCATCGTCATGATGGTTTGACGGAAACTCAAATCGAGACGAAACGAAATACGATCAAGTGATGATTCGAAGAAAATGACGATCGGAAAGGACATGGTTTAGTCAATGGATTACGTCTGAACGTTATCCGCGTCTCAGCGCCAACCGGCGCCAAGACAGACACTTTGTCTTGGCGCCAATTGGCGCCAAGGCCATGCCTTGGTCTNTCAATCTACATCTAGATCGGCCTATAGTTCAGTCGTCAATCAGTTCTAAGACTCGTTTGTAGGTTTGGCGTCAATCGGCGTTTAGAAATTTCTCCGAAGCGACGTGGCTCCCCAATGCTTTTGTTGGATTCGTATCGCTCCGAAGGTTGTTTCATTTGGCCTTGCGAGAGTTATCAAAAAGCCATCGATGCTAGATCTAGCACTCGGACGCTCTAGTTGCTTGCGGACGAATAGAATTGTTGTGGAGATTGACCATGATCGACTATATGCATGCTTCGAAACCTGGTCGAGAAGGGATAGCCTAAATGACGAGAATCTCGAAGCTTTGGGGTTTCTTTGCTATTCTTGTGTCCGAAAGAGGAAGCATCGTTCCCGTAGTCCTTTTCATGCATTGATTTCGTTGGGACAGTTTTTGACCCCAACAACAGGCCTTCCTAGTTTGCTCCAAGTTTTGTGATCGGTTTTTGTTGTGTATTTTCGAATACTTTTTGCAGAACTAGGTCGCCTTCCTCGAATCGTTGGCCTTTGACTTTTTTATTGTAGCATCGAGCCGCTTGGTGTTGATAGTTTTGTATCCAGAGCAGAGCTTGGTCGCGTTCTTCTTCAACGAAATCGAGGTGGTCGTGGATCATTGCGTCATTTATTTGAGGATTTTGGATGAGCATTGTTCTTCTCAACCCAGGGATACTTGCCTCTACCGGTGACATAGCTTCCATTCTGTATGCTAGGGAGAAGGGGGTTCGTTGGGTTCCATGTCGTGGGGTCATTTTGTGGGACCAGAGGACTCCATCTAGTTCGTCGGCCCATGCGCCTTTTTTATCTTCGAGTCGCTTTTTGATTCCGTCGAGTATCCATTTGTTGGTGGCTTCTGCTTATATGTTTCCTTGGGGGTACCGTGGTGTCGATTTGTTTAATCGAATATTCCATCGTGCGCAGAAGCCTTCGAAGAGGTCCGACGTGAACACGCTGCCTCTATCGGTTACTATTTCTTATGGCAGACCGTGTCTGCAAATGACATACTTCCATATGAACTTTTGGACATCCATTGCTTTTATTTTTTTAAAGGCCTTGGCCTCGACCCATTTGGTGAAGTAATCAGTAACGATAAGGATAAATTTCTTTTGGTGGGATGCAGGCAAAGGTCCAACTATGTCCATGGCCCACCTCATGAACGGGTAGGGAGTTGCGGTGGCATTAAGGAGTTAGGTGGGGACGTGGATTGTCAGGGCATGTCTCTGGCAGGGCTCGCATTTTCTAGCGAATCGCTCGCAATCGGCCATCATAGTGGGCCAGTAGTAGCCGTGGTGTTTGATTTTTATTGCTAATGCTCTGCCACCGGAGTGGTTTCCACCGGCCCCCTCATGCGTTTCTCGCATGACTTGTTCGATTTCCTCACCGGCGATGCAATGGAGGAGGATGTTCGAGGTGCTCCACTGATATAGGTTTCCGTCCAGGTGATAGTATCGCGCCGCTTTGGTTCTTAGTCTCCGGGTTGTCCATTTGTCGCTTGGTAGCTCCTTGTGTTCTAAGTACAGCAGTATTTCTGTTCGCTAGTCCTCGTTTGCGTGTTCATCGTTATCATCGGTGTTGGCTTCGGGAGGGTCTTTGTCCTTGTTTTCCATTTGTTTTAACTCCGATATGGTGCAGACGCCTTTGGGTAGTTTGATGCTCGGTGAATCGATGCTTTCGACAGGGATCGTTTGTCTGACTGTGGGATCGGACGTAGAGGCCAGGGCGGCTAGTGCGTCGACAGAAGCATTTTCGCTCTGTGGTATTTCGGTTAGGCTGAAGGCCTCGAATTCTCCCACTAGTGACTGGTCCACGCGGAGGTAGGCGTCCATACGTTTGTTCTTTGCGTCGAAGTCTCCACTAAATTGATTGGCCACTAGTTGGGAATAGGAAAAGGCCGTGATTTTTCTGGCGCCGATTGCTTTAGCCAATCATAGTCCGGCTATCAGGGCCTCGTACTCAAGTTCGTTGTTTGATGCGGGGAAGGCGAGGCGGAACGATTGCTCAAGGATTTCTTTGGTGGGCGATTCGAGGTAATTCCGATTCCCGAGCCGTGTTAACTGGCTGATCTGTCGACGAAGAGTGCCCAGGGGTTTTCTTTTACCGCTCCTGTGGTCGCACTCGGAGGGAGCTCGATTAGAAATTCGGCGAGTACTTGTGACTTGGCGCAGGTTCGGGTTCGGTACTCGATGTCGTATTCACTAAGTTCGACGGCCCACTTGGCTACTCGTCCGGACTGTGTGGGACTGTGCAGGACCGTGTGAAGCAGCTGATTAGTTAACACGACGATGGCGTGTGACATGAAGTACGGTCGGAGCTTTCTCGCCAAAGTAACGACTGCAAGGGCCAACTTCTCTAGGGTAGGGTATCTTGATTTCGTGACGTCTAGTGCCTTGCTGACGTAAAATATGGGTTCTTGTTCTCCTCGTGGACTCCGGTGACCACTGTCGTCGAGATTGCTACGTATAAGTAAAGGGTTTCTTGGTCCTCGGGTTTGGACAGGATTGGGGTGGTGGCCAGATATTCTTTGAGTTGATTGAACGCCGCTTCACATTCCTCGTTCCATTCAAATCGTTCGTTACTCCTCAAGAGTTGATAGAAGGGGAGGCATTTATCGGTCGACCTAGAGATGAATCGATTGAGCGCCGTGATCCTATCGGTTAGTCTTTGTACCTCGCGGGCGTTCCTTGGAAACGGCAGGTTCGCGATGGCCGAAATTTGCTTGCGATTCGCCTTGATACCTCTTTGGGTTACTATGTACACGAGAAATTCCCCCGTGGTGACTCCGAAGGTGCAGATGGCCGGGTTGAGCTTCATGTTGTACTTGTTCAGGGTGGCGAAACAGTCGCGCAAGTGTTTCACGTGATCGGTTGCCACGCTAGATTTTACCAACATATCGTCAATGTATACTTCCATGGATTTTCATAGCTGGTCGGCGAACATTTTGTTGACTAACCTTTGGTAGGTGGCCCCGACGTTTTTTAGCCCGAATGGCATGAGCTTATAACAATATGTTCCTCGATAAGTAATGAAGGAAGTTTTTTCTTGGTCGTCGAGATGCATCATGATTTGGATATACCCTGAGAAGGCATCCATGAGAGACAGGAGCTCGTGCCCAGCCGTGGCCTCTACTATTCTGTCAACATGCGGGAGCGGAAAGCTGTCTTTTGAGCATGCATTGTTGAGGTCTTTGAAGTCAACGCAAACCCTCCATTTACCTTCTTCTTTTTTACCATGACGGGGTTCACGAGCCAGTCCGGGTATTTTATTTCTGAGACCGAATCTGCCTCGGTTAGTCACTCTACTTCCTCGTTTACGGCTTTTGCTCTTTTTTGNCCAACTTTCTTCGCTTTTGCTTGACGGGTTTGTACGTCAGGTCGACGTTGAGTTCATGGCAAGTAAGCACGTGGTCGATGCCTGACATGTGACTGGTTGTCCAAGCGAACGTTCTTACGTTTTGTCGGAGAAAGGCCATGAGCTATGCCTTAATAGTCGGCGATAAGTTCGCGCTGATTCCGACGCACCTCGTAGGATCGGATGGGTCAATGGCTTCTTGTGAAATCATCTCTGGTTCAGGGGTTTGGATGACGCTGCTATCTCCTACTATCGCGATGTGCCGAGATTTTCGGTAGCAGTGTTTGTTCAGAAAACACTTTCGAGCCATCCCCTGGTCTCGCTTGACGGTTCTCGTCCCAGTAGGTGTTGGGAACTTGAGGCACTGATGGTAGGTCGACGAGACCGCCTTCATGTCATGGATCCAAGGTGTTCCAAGTACGACATTAAACGGCACCGGAGAGTTAACGACGGTGAACCGTACGATTTTGGTGACTCCGCAGATGAAAGTGGGCAGCTTTATGATGCCTATCGAGCGGGATGTTTTTCCGTCGAATCCGGTGAGTGGTTTCGTGATAGGCTTTATTCTCGCATCTTTGAGGTCCATGTTTTGGAGGGCCGCTGCCGAGATTATGTCGATGGTGCTACCGGTGTCTACCAGTACATTTTGTATTTGTCGCCCGGGTATGAAGAGTGTTGTAACGAGTGGGTCGTTATGTTGGCGGTCGAGTTTCTCCAGATCTACGTCGGTGAAGGTTACTTCGTCGTCATCTTCTCCTTTGAGTTGCTGATTTTGGGTGCGTGTTATGATGTCGTATTCTCCCAGGGGGTCTCCCGGTTCTATCCCGGCGATTATCATCGTCGTCGATTTTTTATGTTTTCTTCTTAATCGATCCCCACAGTCGGCGCCAAATGTTGGTTGCGAAAACAAAACTATAATGAAAGGACTTAGAGGTTTTGAGGAAAGAGTATTTTATTTCAAGAGAAGTGAGGTGGCCTCGTGGATAGCGAGGTCACCGTTACAAGAAGAGTATTGTGTAAGGTAAAAAGATCAGGTCCCTTTCTCTGTTATGCGCCTTCCCCTTTTATAGGCGTTCTCTTCTTAATTAGGTCGTTCTTTCCCGCCAGTTTCCACATGATCTTTTACTAGTTTGCCCTTGTCCTGTTGTACTATCCCTGATTTGCTTTATCTGCGGCCGAGCAGGTCTGTCGCCTGTGTACACGTTTGTCGAGAAGTTCAGTTTGTCGGGTATGGGCTTCTGCCGTCTGTACAGAGGTTAGGAGCCCTCCGACGTGCTTGTTCGTATGCTTCCGCCGTATTCCTCAGTCTCATTCCTTGTAATCCTCGTCGCTTGTCGTATTTTCATCTTCAGGGAATGATGTCATTATGTCTCCTTTGTACGATTCTTTGAGGCTCCCCTTACTTCGAGGTGGAAACCCTTTTGTACGTCTCGCCTTTGATTTCCTTCCCAAGGCGTAAGTTAAAGTTGGTCCTCATAAATGGGCTTCGACATTCTGATGGGTCTTCTTCTCTTTTTGGGTCTTATTTTCTTTTGGCCTAATTCTGGGGAACCGAGGCTCGATCGGAGGGTGCGAATCCCTCCTCCAACAGTTGGGGTCATTTCTTATGTGCTCCCTCATCTGCACCTCTTTTGTTTGGTGCCATTAAGCTTGTTCACTTAAATGATTCCTTCATTGAAAGAATGGATATGTAAGTTCCTAAAAATTTTTATGGCTCAAAAATCATGAATTCAAGAAGGTTCAAATGTCAAAAAAACATTCTCACGGCATCAAGGAACATATGATTAATGAAATAGATAACACAAGATGCCCAATATTCAAAGAATTACAAATTTTCAAATTTTGCAAAACCAACCCGTCACCAATCCGAAACCATGTATTAAAATGGTTATAACTTTGTTTTTACTCAACCGAATTGCAAAATTCTTGTTGGGAACTTCATATCTATCCTTAGGCTATCATTAGAGATCATCAAGTCATTAAAATGCAAGGAATTTTTAAAAAGTTACGATTTATATTCAAGAACACTTCAAGAACACATTTTTTCCAAATTTTCCAAATGAGCACGAAATCTTCTAAATTAAGCCTTGAATCCTCATTCCCAAGCATTCTCTAAGCTATTCTAACCACAAGCACAACTTATCTCATGCTTAGAACTCCAAGATTAAAGAACCCAAAAATCTAAGAAAGTTTCACCATTTCTTCAAATTTAATGATTAGAGACATACCTTAGGTTCTTAAGAGATGAAAGCACGGAAGGAATCAAGAGAATGACTTAGAAAATCAAGTTCAAATTTTTGAAAATCCTTGGAGAAATTTTCGATTTTCTTCAAGCAAATGAGTGAGAAAGAGTTTTTTGCTAACTGTTTAAGAGAGAGAGAAAAGTTATTGCAATGAAAGAGAGAAGCTACTAAAGACATGTACTTTAATAAAATATTTGCAATTTACTCCCCTTTCTATTCATTTCTCAATAACTTGCCCAACATTGTAGAAATTGAGGAAAGTGCTAGAATCTTTTCGGGAATCTGTTTGGTAAATGCTTTGTTCATTGTCACACCCCTATAAACCAAAATCACAAAACTTATATTAGATACTTAAGCATATAATATAGAAAATTAAAATTAAAAATGTTTTTTTATTTGACAAAGTGGATTTTTATTCTTGGGAATGCCTCCCAAGGGCACTTGTTTATAGTCATTAGCTTGACTCCGGTATGAGACAAGGACTTTGATAGTTTTGGCCAAGGAGGTGCTTTCGCCTTCCATGGTGGATCATGTAACTCAATAACAAGAACCTTCTTCATCAATGCTTCAATCCCTTCTTTTCCTTTGTCCTTCGTTTCTTTGGTCACTATGAATTTAACCTTTGCAAAAGGTTTTGGGAAACCTTTGCACTTTACTTGATAATCAATTACTCCATCAACACACTTTTTTGGAGTTAAATTCATAGTGAGAAAGTGGGTGGGGTTGAGAGGCACTTTATTTTCATCAAGTTCCTTTGCGACACTTGGTATTGCATAAGGAAGTGTTGTCTTTGATGAAGAATCAATGAGAATGAGAAGNGAGCTTTCCTTTACATCCTTAGGCTTCTCATTCTTGGTCTTCTCACATGAGACAACGTTTTCTTTAGCCTTGGCATCACATAAGGCATCTTGTCCAACTATCTCACTAGATGAGCAAGGTTTAATGGATTTCCCAAAATCACCATTCTTGGGACTCGATTTTGGCTCAAGAGGCTTTGCACTTTGTATTTTGTCTTGAGTAGATTCACTACCCTCTTGATCCATCATCATCATCATCACCAAAGTGTCAATCCACTTCCTTTTGGTGACTATATCCTTCAAAACCTTGTTGGCTACCAGTTGATCTTTATACCATTCTATAAATGGTATTGAGACCATGAGACCTCCCATTTGATCCTTGTTTCTCTTTTGGCGTTGGGGAGGTTTCCTTAAGCTAAGATCCTCTTGAGCCTTTTGAAACTCCTTATAAACTTCCTCCTTTTTGGTCTCCCCTTTCTCATCTCGTTCCTTTTGTTCCAAAGAGGTTGGATCATACTCAAATTTCTTATTCTTCTTAGGCTCACTTTCTTGAGCTCTTGGAGGCAATTTCCTTCAACTTCTAAAAGTAATGGCGTTACATAACTTTTTTGGGTTCATCTCACACTTCCCGATAAGTTTTCCCTTTTGGAATTAAAGTTTAGAGGCTTGTTCCGCGATCCTATGATCTATTTCCTCAACATAAGAAGCAAGTGATTCACACTTCTCCTTCATTACCATGTGGTTCTCATGAGTCTTACGGGTGATCTCCTCGAATCAATTATCCATGTCTTTCTATGTCTCCTTTTGTGGAACCAAGAGCTTTTTTAACATGGAGAACATTTCTTCGTCCCTGAGTTGGTAGGTGTCTTTGAAGTAGTTGGAGTGGTTGGAGATCTTTCTCCTAGACTTGTTCTAGGCGATGAGCCTTAAGAATAGCTCACATGGTAGCTCTCTTGAAAAAAACTCATCTCCTCTTGTTGATCAAAGAAGCTTTCATCGATCCTTAGCTTCTTCTTCTTTGGTTTAAGGATTGCTTTTCCTATTTCATCAATCTTTGCGTCCTATTCCTCAAGGCATTTTCCTTCAATCTTGGGTGTAAAACCAAATCTCTCTTCTCCAGCATAACTCTTAGCCAAATTATCGACCAATTTCTCTCCTTGGTTCACGGTCAAGCTTGCAAAATTTCCATTGCTTGCCGTGTTCATAGCAAACCGGAAGTGTTGATGAACTTCCTTAAGGAAAATCCTTAGAAGACTTCCTTGAGTGAATCCATGGTGAGGATAATTCCTCACATATCCATTGAACCTTTGCCAAGCTTCACCTAGTGTCTCTTCAATCCCTTGCTCGAAATTAGTAATGCTATTCCGGAAGTTTGTAGTCCTACTTTGTGAGTAGAATTGTCCAAGGAACCTCCTCTTGCATTGATCCCAAGTGGTTATGGAAGAACTAACCACGGTCTTTTCCCATTATGAAGTTTTATCTCCTAATGAGAAAGAAAAGAGGGATAGCTCCACGTAATCTCCAAGGGATTCCTTGAATCTTGGTTGTGTCACATAGCCTCTCAAAATTTTCAAGGTGTTCGATGGGGTTCTCCATGTCCAAACCAAAATATCTTGCATTTTTGATCATGTTGATGAGGCTAGAGTTGATCTCGTGATGGGGCATATCTCTCGGTGGAGGTCTTATTCCCATCCTCGTGTTGCTCGTGATTGGTGTATCAAAGTCACCAATAGTCTCCTCATATGCTCCCATTCCTCCAACTCCTTCTTGAAATTGGTAATTCATCATCCTTGCACCAAAGCACAAACAAAAAGGAAAAAGAAAATAGTTAAATAACTTGAAAAATAAAGCTTAGTCTCAAACTTAAATGAAATCCCAAAGAAAATCTTAATCTAGCAATCGTGCACCCCGGCAACGGCGCCAAGAACTTGTTGGTGAGATCATTTTTGCAAACAAAATCACAACAATGCTTGAAAATTTATAAGCCCGTTTCCTAACAATCACACATCCGCAAGTGCATGGATATGTCATTATAGTATTCTGGGGTCGAAGCACAAGGAGGAAACCTTAACTAGATAGATCTAAGCATTGAGAATACACAGTCAAGCCTAATCTAAGCAAATAAGAAAGGTTGGAATTGTTGTGGGTTTTCTTAATGATCTAGAAATGAAATCAAGGCAAGAAAGTAAACAACTTTGATAAAGACAATAAACTTAAATAAAGAAAGCAACCATAAACTTAAAGATGCTAACTTGAAATGAACAATAAACTAAGATGATGGACCAAGGGATGTTATAATGGATCCACTTAGAAAGATGGTGACAGTGGTGTTAGATGAAGCTATTGAGCACAAATCCATGATCAAAGACAATACTAGCCTAATCCACTCTCATGGCAACATACAATTTCCTTATCAATCGCATTTGCTCAACTCTCCTTTTTTGCAAATGATAAATTGATTAGGAATCATTAAGAGCAAGCCCATATAGTCACCAATCAATCAAGCAAACAACTCTCATTTGCTGGATTGAAATAGCAAGTATTTGGTTCTCCTAGGCATTTCATCGAACACCTCTCGGGCGTGAAATGCATACAAGTTTAGATCTTAGTTAGCTACTCTAAAAACTAGCATTAAGCACACCAAATCCTTTGGAAACCTAAGATAAGCTATCCCTAACACCATATCACAATCTATGTAAGTAGATCTAAACATTCTTGGTTCCATCAAAAAGAGTACTCACACAACGTAAAAGAAAAGAGAAGAGATGGAGAGAAAGATATAGATTTCATAGATAAAGATAGATGTTGATCCAAGATACAAACTTAAAAAAAAAGAGACTCTTAATCTAAAAGATCAAGAGAGAAAGCATAAAAAGTCAATCTTGAAGAAGGAGAATAGTTGTAAAAGTCTTGGATACATAAAGCTATGTTAAAGGGGTATTTATAGGTGAAAGGAAGCTAGATTTCTCGTCAATGTTGGCTGGCATCGACCCAAGGGAGGCTGGCATCAACCTCTGGGTTGATGCTAGACCACTTTGGGCAGCACAACTGTCAAGGGAAGCCAGCATCGACCCAATGTTGGTTGGCATAGACCTCTGGGTCAATGCTAGACCTCCTTCACAGCATGTGCCTCTTTTCTTCTCCATTTGCTAGCCTCCTTTGATCCCATCTTCTTCCATTACTTCTAGCATTTAAATCTCCTTGATTCTTTGACATTTTAGCCTCTAAAATCCATCATCTAAAGCTCTCAAGCTCTCAAATCGACCTCCAAATATTGTACCTACAAACGAAAAGAAGATGATATGCAAATGCAAAATGATCCTAAACTAGACGCTAGACTCAAACTTATGGATTGTAAGACTTATATGCAATATTTACAACCTAAATGCATCTAAACTTTTAAAGAAATGAGCTTTAAAATGCATAAAAACCTATGCACATCATCCTTCAAATTTGGCTTACGTAGGAACTGTTGTCTGTAATAATCTTGTATGGTCATCTATGTCGGCAGATAATGAATTTCGAGACGAAGTATGGTCATCCCATATGCGAGAGACAAAGATCTTGTAGTCTTTCATTAGAGTAGGTTATGCGAATAGATTTTCATGCATTTTCAAGCTCATTTTATCATTATTTTAGTTGTATTTAGGTTTTACATATTGCATTTAGAATCCATCATTATCACTTATTTTCTTAGTTGTTTCTAGTTTAGAGATTTTTGTATTTACATACATCTTTTTGCATTTGCATACATCTTTTTTCATTTGTAGGTACAACATCTTGATGATCAATTTGAGAACTTGAGATGATGGATTCTAGAGCATTAGATGATGAAGAAGAACTTAGCTACTTCCCTCCTTAGTTTCTTCACCTAGTTACTTCACAGTCTAGAAGTCTCGCTTCGCTACTCCGCTCCCTAGCTACCTAACCTAGCTACTTAACTCCTTATTTTCCTTGCTTAGCTGCTCCGCTCCCTATATGCCTTACCTAGTTGTTCGATCCCTAGCTGCTTCATCTATTTCCCTTACTCCCTAACTTTCTTGCCTAGTAAGTTCATTCCCATCAGCTTTACTTGGAAACTTTGTTACGTATATGCCTCCCCTCTCTCCCTAGATAACTTCGCCTAGATACTTCGCTCTCTAGTTACCTCACCTTGTAACTTTGATCTCTAGATGCCAAGCCTAGCTTCTTTATCTATCTACCTCGCCTAACTACTTTGTTATTGATATATCCAACTGCCAAATGTTAGCCTGATAACCTACCAAGCTATCGAGCGTTGATCTAATTACCTACAAAGTTGCTAGGCCGACCTAACTACTGGTCGAACAAAAAATGTCAACTTGATTGCCTGCCTACCTAACAAAAAATGTGGACCGATCAACGTGAAGATGCAAACCTACCTGAAGAAGGAAATCTACCCACTAACCTAGTTGAAAACACAAACCTACCTACCCGCCTTGTTGAATACGTCGACCTGCTAGTGCCCTCTAGCCCTCTTAAACATAGACGCCTGGTCGGACGACCTACGAGATGACGTAAGGACCTTTTTAATTAGCTCCAAGCTAAGACAGAGGTCTTTCAGAAATGTTCTCAAAGAATTTATGGAGGACGAGGTCTTCTTCTTAGAAATTTTGTCTCTTCACTTTTTTGTTGTAGTATAGTAGTGTCTGGTTTTGTTGTTCTTCGACGAGATTCAACTTGTTGTACAACATTTTTTTGTTGATGTTTGAGTGTTAAGTGAGAATCATGCATAGGATGTCGGGTATATTGATTTTGGTGGGTGACATTGCTTCTATCCTGTATGCGAGAGAGAAAGACATTCTAATGTTTTCACTCTGCGTGCTAGTTTGATATGACCACTTTACTACGTTTATTTCATTTTCCCAAAGGCCTTTTTGTCTTCGAGTCTTTTCTTTAGATTGTCGACCATATCCTTTTTGGTCGCTTTTGCTTGGATGTTGCCTTGTGCACGGGGTGGACTTGCTCAAACTGATCATACAGTAGGAGCATAATCCATCAAAATTTGGTTGACGTAGGAACTGTTGTCCGTAACGATCTTGTATGGTATCTATGTTGGCAGATGCTGAATTTCGGGACAAAGTATGGTCATCTCATATGCGAGAGAGAAAGATCTTGCAGTATTTCATTAGAGTAAGTGATCTGAATAAATTTTCATGCATTTTCAAGCTCATTTTATCATTTTTAATTGCATTTAGGTTGTAATATGGCATTTAAGTGTTAAAATTCACTTATTTTCTTAGTTGTTTCTAGTTTAAAGATTTTTGCATTTGCATACATCTATTTGCATTTGTAGGTACAACCTCTTGATGATCAATTTTAGAGTTTGATATGATGGATTCTAGAGCATTAGATGATGAAGAAGAGCTTAGCTACTTCCCTCCCTAGCTGCTTTACCTAGTTACTTAACACTCTAGCAATCTCGCTTCGCTACTCCGCTCCCTAGCTACCTAACCTAGCTACTTCACTCCCTATTTTCCTCATCTAGCTGCTTCACTCCCTATATGTCTTACGTAGTTGTTTTCTCCCTAACTGCTTCATCTAGCTACCTCACTAGCTAACTTTCTTGCCCAGTTAATTCACTCCCATCAGCCTTACTTGGAAACTTTGGTACGTATATGCCTCGCCTCTGTCCCTAGATAACTTCGCTTAGCCACTTCGCTCTCTAGTTACCTCACCTTGTTACTTTTATCTCTAGATGCCATGCCTAGCTTCTTTATCTATATACCTCGCCTAACTACTTTGTTATTGATATATCCAACTGCCAAACGCTCGCCTGATAGCCTACCAAGCTTTCGAACGTTGACCTAAGTACCTACAAAGTTGCTAGGTCGGCCTAACTACTGGTCCAACAAAAAATGTCAATTTGATTGCCTGCCTACCTAACTAAAAATGTGGACCGATCAACCTGAAGATGAAAACCTACCTGAAGAAGGCAATCTACCCACTAACCTAGTTGAAAACACCAACCTACCTACCTGCCTTGTTGAATACGTCGACCTGCTAGAGCCTTCTAGCCCTCTTAAACATAGACGCCTGGTCGGACGACCTACGAGATGACGTAAGGACCTTTTAAATTGGCTCCAAGCTAAGATAGAGGTCTTTCAGAAATGTTCTCAAAGAATTTATGGAGGACGAGGTCTTCTTCTTAGAAATGTTGTCTCCTCACTTCTTTGTTGTAGTATAGTAGTGTCTGGTTTTGTTGTTCTTCGACGAGATTCCGCTTGTTGTACAACATTTTTCTGTTGATGTCTGAGTGTTAAGTGAGTATCTTGCGTAGGATGTCGGGTATATTGATTTTGGTGGGTGACATTGCTTCCATCCTGTATGCGAGAGAGAAAGATATTCTAATGTTTTCACTCTGCGTGCTAGTTCGATACGACCACTTGACTACGTTTATTTCATTTGCCCAAAGGCCTTTTTGTCTTCTAGTCTTTTCTTTAGATTGTCGAGCATATCCTTTTTGGTCGCTTTTGCTTGGATGTTGCCCTGTGCACAGGGTGGACTTGCTCAAACCGATCATACAGCAGGAGCATAATCCTTCAAATTTGGTTGACGTAGGAACTGTTGTCTGTAACGATCTTGTATGGTCATCTATGTTGGCAGATGATGAATTTCGAGACAAAGTATGGTCACCTCATATGCGAGAGAGAAAGATCTTGTAGTCTTTCATTAAAGTAAGTGATGTGAATAGATTTTCATGCATTTTCAAGCTCATTTTATCATTTTTTTTAGTTGCATTTAGGTTGTACATATTGCATTTAAGTGTTAAAATTCACTTATTTTCTTAGTTGTTTCTAGTTTAGAGATTTTTGCATTTGCATACATCTGTTTGCATTTGTAGGTACAACCTCTTGATGATCAATTTTAGAGTTTAAGATGT
Organism: Anastatica hierochuntica; assembly: GCA_900406275.1. Classification (NCBI taxonomy): domain Eukaryota; kingdom Viridiplantae; phylum Streptophyta; class Magnoliopsida; order Brassicales; family Brassicaceae; genus Anastatica; species Anastatica hierochuntica. The sequence goes on from OVAN01003539.1 coordinate 23,099, forward strand.
TGGATTCTAGAGCATTAGATGATGAAGAAGAACTTAGCTACTTCCCTCCCTAGTTGCTTCACCTAGTTACTTAACACTCTAGCAATCTCGCTTCGCTACTCCGCTCCCTAGCTACCTAACCTAGCTACTTCACTCCCCATTTTCCTCGTCTAGCTGCTTCGCTCCCTATATGTCTTACGTAGTTGTTTGCTCCCTAACTGCTTCATCTAGCTACCTCACTCCCTAACTTTCTTGCCTAGTTAATTCACTCCCATCAGCCTTATTTGGAAACTTTGTAACGTATATGCCTCGCCTCTCTCCCTAGATAATTTCGCTTAGCCACTTTGCTCTCTAGTTACCTCACCTTGTTACTTTTCTCTCTAGATGCCATGCCTAGCTTCTTTATCAATATACGTCGCCTAACTACTTTGTTATTGATATATCCAACTGCAAAATTTGCGCCTGATAACCTACCAAGCTCTCGAACATTGACCTAAGTACCTACAAAGTTGCTAGGCCGACCTAGCTACTGGTCCAACAAAAAATACCAACTTGATTGCCTGCCTACCTACCTAAAAATGTTGACGATCAACCTAAAGATGCCAACCTACCAGAAGAAGGCGACCTACCTGAAGAAGGTGACCTACCCACCAACCTAGTTGAAAACACCAACTGATAGCTCAGGTTTTCGCCCGAGATAAAACTGCAAGCACACAGAAGTACATTGTAGTGGTTTGGGAACGAATCCACATATACCAAAGGTAGCACGCATAATTTGAGATCAAATAGCAAGCTAAAGCGAAAAAGATGTCTTTTAAGAGATGCAATAGATCGAAATTAAGAAAGAAAAGTAAGAAAGCAAGAAACAGCGGGGTTGTAAATCAATCAAAGAAGAGTTGGGTATTGGATATTCTCAGGGAAACATTTCATTGAAAACTCGAATTATTGATTAGGGAACATGTTTTAAATTGTCTTGAACTCAAACACAATTATAGAGTTGATCTACTTCCGTAGTATTAATTCCTTATGTATTAGAAACCTTGAGACTAACTTTCGTTGACTCTCAGATTCTAATCATGCATTCTAAACAAGTTTGATAGGTTCACAATTCACTTAAACATAAACTTCCATTGGCTTAAGATGAATTGCTCATTTAGGATTCTTTCAGGCATTTAAACAAACACTTTCCAGGCATTAAACAACCTAAGATCAGAAACTAAGTGATCCGTTTAATTTCATGCATTACGAACAATCCTAGATGAAGATCCAATTGATTAAATCCCTAATCATACAATTCTATGTCAACAAATCATGAATATCTATGCGAGAACCTTAAACCCAATGTATAAACTACTTACTCATGATAAGAGAATCAACACAAATCAAATCAAAGAGAGACATCAATGTATTAATCAATAAACAAAGAGTAAGGTTCAGAATTCTTCTCGGATTCGAAGTATGGAAGATGATTCTTCTCCTTAGGTTACAAAGCTCTCTCTTGCTCTCAAAAACTAAAAAAAAGCATAATGATACAGGAAACACGAGATTAGGTTTTAGTAATGAGATCTGGTTCAAGATAAGTTCGGTTTGATTCTTCGTAAAATTGGTCCGCTAAACGGGACAGGGATCGATCGATCTTGGGATAGGGATTGATCGATCTTGAGACAAGGATTGATTCATCCTTGTCCATTTGATTTGATTTATTCAGCCTTCAAGAAAACTTCCTTCCATGCTTGAAATTCATCCAAAATGCAATCTTTTCGCACATCCACACTCGATTCCCGTAAAAACACTAAGGAACACAAATCCGCGCCAAAAATATCCGAATACATACTAAAAACCATAAATCTCGAGTAAAAACCATAATGAAAACCATTAATATACTAACACATCAAATCCCCCAGACTTGAATCTTTGCTTGTCCTCAAGTAAAGGAAACGAAGATTAAGTCTACGGGAAAAGAAATTTAAAAACCAAATGAATCTTATGCTATCAGAAAACCTTACGCCGCACTACTTTCGCTAACCATATAGACTTAGAACAGTTAGAACATTCTCCCAAAGAATTCCTGCATAACCTCCCAGGCCCATCCATACTCTAAAATATGAACCTGCAAACTCAGCTTCCATGTTAATAACTCTCTACATTCATTCAAGATAGGCGTGAAACTTTTTAACCGAAGAACTCGTAATCAGGAAATCAAACTATGTATTCAAGGCTTTTAGTGGTGAGGCTTAGAGTGTTTTGGGTATCAAAAACTGCGTCAAGATGAAAGACATTATGCAAAATCGCAGGAGAGAATGAGTATATTGATATCCATGTCCCCTAACTACCCAAGTACAAACCACCAATAAAGAGTTAACCATATGCATGCATTCTTCAGGATGAATCCAATCAACAAAATAATATGCAAATGCTAATTCTAAACCAGACTTAAAGAAATAAAATTGAATTTTCGTTTTTTTCTTTCAAAGAACGAAAATCAGATAGAAATTAACATATCAATGACATTTTTAAACTTTAAAACACCCATACAGCATGAAGAAATGCAACATATCCATCTGCAATACCAAAAAACCCAACACCGAGAAATCAGACACTCAGGACCATGCCTAAACCACCTAAAATGTTCAATCCTACCTAAGCAATTAGGAGGATCATGTCTACCATATTCTCTCCATTGTTTTAACACATGTGTCCATATAAGATCAAAAAGAAATGCATTGAGATTCAAGGAGATAAGGTAAGGGTGCGGTGCCAGACTAAAGATGAGCCTGGTCACTCAGGATTACCGAAAATAATGGTAGGAAAATAGGGATGTAATCCTCAATGATGGGTTTGATTCCTGATTTCAAGTTCCTGGATCAAAGCAATTAAGTTCATTAATATGCCAAATAAAACAGAGTTATTGACATTTCAGGCAAAAGTCTGAGTTCCAGAGATTTCTGGTGGGGAGTTTGGCCATGAGTTATTCCGGTTTGTCTGCGCTAAAATTCCAAATGAAATGGTCAGTGAAAATATAAATAAAGTGCAATGTGCAGAGATAATAGTCTGAAATTATCATAAAGCATAAACAATCCATAACTGACTCAATAAAAAAATCAAATGACTCAAACAACACAAAAAGAGAAAGAAAAGCATAAGTAACCTCCCCCAGACTTATCTCACACCGTCTCGGTGTGAAACAAATCCAAGGAAAGGGGTATGTAGCAAATAAAAAGAAAAATAATAGTCCAAATAAAAAGAAAAAAATAGAATTGAGAAGAAAAAGGAAAGAGAACTACTTAGTTGCTCTGGAACTGCTAGGCCTCTGTCGAGATGTGGCTCTAGGGCGCCTGCCTGCATCTCTGGAGACGTAGTCTGCTCTCCTCTTGTAGCGCTACTCGCTCCGTCTAGCCTCCTCTCAAGAAAGAGTCGCGCGAGTCTTCTGAGTTTCCTCCTCATTAGAGTCCTCACTCTTAATCTCCTCGTCATCATCGTCTACAACAGTTACAGGAAACAGGTGGCGCTCTGTGCCTAATATCATCCTCACGAACAGACCTACAAGGAGAACAAGAAAGAAACCTCCCTATCCTGGAGCCATCTGGCGAAACGCATCATGAGAGAGCTCTTCCTCTGATGACTCTGAACGGTCCAAGCTCCGAACTCAGCAGCAGTATCAGAAGGACACAGCGGCGGGGCAAGCTCGTAGGCACTAAAATCCTCCGAAAACAGCTCCGCAGTCTCATGATCAGTGGGTGCAGCTGGTGGAGGCATATGAGCCTCATAATCAGCATCATCAACTACACGGTTCCCAGCAGGACCTGAAGAACCCTTCTTGAAAGAAGGTAGACAAGGAAAAAGACGCTCCGGAGGAGGTAGAAACTCAATTCTTGATGAATAAGCTAGAGATGTCAAGTCTGGGCATGGCAGCTCGATGTAGAGAGAACTCTGTTGGTGGTCCTGGAAGTGATAGATGAACGGTCTCGAGCTGTCAATAGAATGCTTCCAGGGGGAAGCTAGAATGGCACAGTCAACAAGATGCTTCCCATCGAACAAAGCATACTCCTCTCTATGGTCCTAAAATATCACGTCTGCTTGGGAAGCTTGAACTCCACTCTCTGGTGACCAGTGAAGTTGAATCTTACAAACCGCAGAAGTCGGGTAATAAGATCACCCGCAGAAAATACTTCTTCTCAGAAACCACCACCTTGAAGAAGGCGAATTTTTCTGCAACCACAGCAGTCATGTTCAGATCCGTAGCTGCTACATAACGGATTTGAGGTGCCAAGCCCCATATATGTCCAACACCAAGAAAAAGAAGTCCCAACTCGTTATTGGTCACGGTAGCCTAGATAGAATTAGCGTAAAGGTGCGAGATAAGAACCTTTGCCGCGAGACGAATGACAGGCCTACGGATACGCGACTACTTCACGCTCTTAGAGACAAATTGCCCAACATCAATAAAGTCCCAGAACTCACTAGACCTCGACAAAGTTGGTATCCAAGTACCATGGCCCTGCGCAAAACCAAAAACTCTAGCCAAGTCCATGAGAAAAAGAGAATAAAACAGACCCTGCACAATGAAGGAGAATGTCCTTGGTCAGCCACCGGGTTATCCAAATCCAGATAGACACAACGTGCAGAGGCCAGAAACTCCCGACACAACTTGGGGTAGACATACTCTTTAAGCTCCAGCAAGCCTCAGAGTCCCATTCTGTCAAAGAGAGCGTGGAAATCGTCCCGAATGCCTAACACCTCCAGGAAGTTGTTATGAACGACTCGAGTGATCGGCAACGTGATGTGTCTTAAGTCCTATAGAAACTGCGAGTCATATTGGTCCCACTCTTGAGTAACCGGACGGTTGGCAGGATGTGTGAGATCACTCCTCTTGAACCGAATGTGTAGAAGGGAGTCAGATGGATTCACCGTCTACGAAACCTCTCCCTTCTTTCGTCTACCCATAACCTTTGATTTTGCAAAATCTGAACGGATAGAAAGATAGGGCACAAAATTCTCTTGATTGTAGACCCAAAAACAACTTAAATCCATTGAGAATTGAGGAAAATAGAGTTAGAGGGTGATTGTTTTCGTTTTCTTTGAAATAGGATTATGAGAACTTACCTATTGGTTTACGTGATGTATGTTGTCTTCAAGACAAGGACCGATCGATCCGGGGACAAGGATTGATCTATCCTTGTCCCTCTGTGTTGGCACGAAATAAGACAAAGATCGATCAATTCGGGGACATGGATCGATCGATCCCTGTCTTTCTGTCTCGTGGTCTTGTTTTCAACAATAACAATGCTAAAAAAAAAAAAAACGTCAAAAGCACCAAAAACCAAAAATCAAAAACGTAAAATTCTATACAACTAGCTAAAATTCAAAGAGAAAACTATCTAGTGAGTTCCTCCCACTCAGCGATTGTTTAAAGTCTCGAGCCTGACTATAATGCGATCAGACGGCAGGTGGATCCGTTAAAAGAAATCGCATTCTTTCTTCGGATGGCTCGTCTGCAATGTATGGCTTAAGTCTCTGGCCATTCACAGTGAATTTTTGTGGGAACCGAAATTCACATTGTCAATGTTACGTGGTTCGCGGATTCTCTGTGGCCAAAAAGCGACGAGATCAGTCGATGAATACGGGAAA